>JBBMOI010000002.1:51267500-51348170 GCA_038088405.1 Porites divaricata
TTAAAAAGTCTGGTCAGTATGGGTGCCATGCATTCATCTGAGTCCTTCAATAATCGTGCACTAATACGATCCAGTCCTATAGCTTTGTTAGTTTTTAAGGTTTCAATTGCTCGAGAACAAAGGATTCTGTGATACTACAAAAGGAAAATGATTTATTATTGCCGTTCCATCGCGAAAAGGCAGGTGGGAAATACTTCTGGAATTGCTGGCTATAAGCCTGAGTTTTTCCTTAATTTTGGCGGCTAGCTTCGTTCCGATACGAGAGAAGTGCGTATTTAGAGCCTGAGCTATTTCATTGGTCTCCGTGTATAAAACACCGTCCGCCTCAATTGAAGTTATAGTCGAATTAGACTTTTTTGACGTGATCTCATTGAAGGTTTTCCACAACTCGCTGGGACTTCCTTTATTCTTGTTGATTAAATCTGAATAGTATTCGGCCTTCACTTCTTTGTTCACTAAGTTCCTATATCTTTTTATGTATTTCCCAAGGGTATTTTGAGTTCGTTTTTACCGCCTTTGCAGGATGAAAATCCTAATCAGGCATGGCGTTTTTTAAGTCCGAAGTCATCCAAGGTGTTTTTGCTCCTTTAATACGGATCTTCTTGATCGGCGCGTGTCTGTTCGCAGGATCAGTAAACCGGGTCTTCCACATTTCCACAGCAGGATCGATATCACCATTAAAATCAACCATATTCCAATCAGTTTCTTTTAGGTCCTTAATAAAAGAACTCTTATCGTACTTGCGATACGAACGGTATTCAATTGTCTTAGGTGGGGCTTTGGGAACACCAGATTTCATAATGTAGTACACAATAGAGTGATCGCTGATTGCGGAATGTATAACACCACTGTCAACAATGCGGTGGGTGTTATTCACAAAGACCAGATCAGTAGCCGTTCTTGTTTGTTCACAAATCCTCGTCGGGGAGTTGATTAACTGTTCCAGGTCATTAGCAATTGCAAATTGTCGTATTTGTCTCTTTAATTTAAACCCTAGCCCTAACCCTAACCCTTAACCCTAACCCTTGACTAAAACGCCAATATTGAAATCTCCTAACAGGACAGTTTGAGATCTAGCCGGCACTTTCGAAAGAGAGTCATTCAATAAATCAATAAACGATCGAAACAAGCGTTATGTGGCCTGTAAACGCAACCAATAAACACCTTCTTGCACTTTAGGCGATTTACTTCAACCCAGGATGATTCGATGTTTTCAGCCGACAAATCTGGTCTATGTTTATAGGGAATGTTGTTGCGCACAAAAACTGCCGTACCACCGCCACGTTTGCCGGTTCGGTCATGTCTTACCAGAGTGTAACCAGGAATGTTTAATTCAGAATCTTTGATGTCTCAGAAAATGTGAAGATATCAAACCGTTTGTTATGAAGAAGAGACCGGACATCGTCTATCTTGTTAAAAAAGCTTCGCGCATTTAAATGAGCTATTTTAAGGCCACGAAGTTTCGGTAGTTCAGCCGTATCGTAGAAATTTCCAGTGGGTCCTGGATTTAAATTCACATCACCAGAAAGGAAGCCATACAGCCAGCGCTGATAAGACGTAAGCCAGCCTTAAACTTGTAAGATAGCGGGTACTTCGTTGAAGTTCTTCGCGCTGTGTATTCCTTGCTGTATTTCTTCTTGCTTCGAACTACCTAGGGGAAAGTGAAGCTACGAGAGGCTGCATAAGCGTCAAGGGATCCTTTTTTGAAAGCTTGAGTGAAACCAAGATCGTCATTTGTGGCGCAAATCAACGTTTCTCAGTAGTACTTGGCCCTTGTTCAACACAGTGCATTCATGACATTCGCATACTCTCCGAAGTCACTGATGTCCAAAAGGCCCACAGCGACCGTGACAACTTCAATGGCTTTCTCGTCCCTGAGGACAGGAGTAACAATGCCAGCGCTATTATTTCGACAAAGCGTAACAAAGGAGCAAACCGAAAGAAATGGTCATGTAATAGGGTCGCTTATTACAGTAATTCTATGGCTACCTTTAACCTCCTGTTAGAATGTGGCGACGTCAACCCAAATCCTGGCCCAGAAACTAGCAGGCCTTCAACGACAGGCAGAAAGCAAACTGCTCCCCGATGCAGTCAGTGTTAGAAGCCGTTAGCAAAGAATCATAAGCGCTGTGTTTGCACCATTTGTTTTGAATTCACGCATGTTAAATGCAGTCAAGAAATACATGTGAAGCACGCCTCGTCCACAACCCCTAAACAGTGGATCTACCATAAAAGTGTTGGGAGTGTATTACCCTTCTACGCACACGATATCTCTGTCTCGGATGATGAATGTCTGATCGACACTAGTAGCGAAATTATTAATGATGATATCCATTTTCGAGCTTTTTCTGGAAGTGAAAAACAACTCAAGATAATGTATATGAATACCCAGAGTATGGTGTCGACTTTTGACTCATTATTGCTGACCCTAAAGCAGTGCCCCTTTCATGTTGTCTTTATGAGTGAGATCTGGCTCAAAAATAATCACCTTCTGCTGCAACATGTAACTATCCCGGGATATTGCCACGCTTTTCGCATTGGGACAAGTGCTTAGAGAAATAAAGGGACTACGATCGGACTACTCGACCAGACCGGATAACATACCAGCTAAGTTTGTCAAACTGGTGGCCGAGCATCTGGTCTCACCACTCACACATATCATGAACTCGTGTCTTGACAGAAACGAATTTCCCCTGTTGTGGAAAACAGCGCCCATTAGTCCGATTCCTAAGGTGGATCAGCCACGTACAAATGACGATTACCGAACCATCTCTATTTTACCTGTATTATCTAAGCTTTATGAGAAATTTTCTCTCCGCCAAATCATTGATTTTCTCACGGAGAATGTCATCTTACAATCTAACATCAGTTCATATCGGAAGTGTCACTTCACTACAACCACAATGTCGGCGATAAGGGATGATGTTCTTAAGGCCATGAAAAGGGGTGAAATTACACTGGCCGTCATGGCAGACTTCTCTAAGGCTTTCAATACCGTCGCCTTCGAGAACGTCCTGTCTAAGCTGCACCTAATGGGTTTCTCGGGGACCGCCCAGCAGTGGATAGCAAGCTATTTAACGGGCCGGAAACAGTTTCTGCAAGTCGATGACCGCTCATCAGCACAAATCATTACTACTTACGGGGTTCCTCAGGGATCAATTCTAGGACCCGTTTTGTTCAACCTTTACGTGAATGACCTATCTTCTCCTCTTCCATCTGAAGTTGCATGTCATCAGTACTCGGACGACACGACGATGTATATTCATTTCAGGCCCTCTGATCTTGAAGTCGGCATGTCTGTGATTCAAGACGCGCTAAATAAGCTGTCAGACTGGTCCTTAGAATGTAACCTAGCTCTGAATCCAAAGAAAACAAAGGTGATGATGCTCTCATCAGCTCAGATGTCAAGGGCACATGGACTCAAGACACTTTCACTTAATCTCACGGTTTCAAACTTTCACCTGCTGGGCACCCAAGTCAATCAACACCTCAACTGGAAGGAGGAGATTAACTCGAAGATCTCTTGCTGCTACGCTGCACTAGCTGTAATTAGGAAATTAAAGCACTTAACTCCCTTCCACGTCCGAAAGCGAGTGGCGTAATGCCTGACTTTATCGAAAATTGACTACAATAACATTGTTAGTCATCCAATCCCAGAATAGCCGCCGCAGGTTTCGTTCTTGGGCGCTATGCGCATATGCCGGATTTAATCAAACTAGCATGGATGCCAATATTTGTATTATAATGTCTGGCCGTCCTATCTTAAGCTAGACATTCATAATCCAACACGAACACTGAGATCTTCGAAAGAAAAAACGTCAAAAGTACCCCTTGAGTCGGGTACTTCCCAGGACAGCGCCTCAAAATTCATTACCCTATGCTGCAAGGAACTCGGTAGTTTTTAGCGATTTAAAACTAAAGTGAGGAAGTATCTTATAAATAAGGCAAACGCTCGTTTGATTTCTTGATTTCTATATATTCTAGATTACCTTAATTTTTTTCTTTGTCAGTAGGATCCCTAATATTGTACATAACTATAACTCTTTATTAATGTTAATATATATATTTTTAATATTGATGTAAATTTTTTACAGGTGAAGAGCCACCTTTCAGTGGAAATACTGTAATAAAGTCATTATTATTATTATTATTTTTATTATTAATATTAAGTTGTGTATCGGGCAGTGTAGGGCGAGGTTCTAAGGAGAGGAAATTGCTTAACATCCGAATTTCACGTCATCGAGAGCCGCGGGATGGCCGCATAAGTATCCCTTGGGCACGTCTTTAAAGACTCCAAAAGCAGTACAAGCGATAGAAGAAGAAACCCCTTACATAAAGAACTCTTAAACGCAAGTAGATACACCCGAGATAACTGATTAAAACAAATACTTAAAACTGCAGTCAAATCATATAAAAGAATACAAACAAAGGAAAGAGCAGAAGACTGTCCGTGGGAGTGGCGGGATGGGAAAATTTGTATCTGCACTATGCATTCATTATGCTCAGTGAATTGGCAGACAACTTCAACTGGGAGGTCAGAAAAAGCAAAAGCCTTCCCAGCTACCTTGCGATTTCTAATATGAGCAAAATTGCGATGTGTAAGTGAACAACCCTTGGGCCCGTTAAAATTACGACAGATAACCCTGCCCTCAGCCGTATAGCTTGCAAAGGCGACGCGCTGGAGAGTATTAGGTGGTAGTGGCTTAGAACTGATCGTGAGTGGGTTAGGTTTGTAAATGGGCTGAAGTAAAACAATATGCAAATGCGTAGAGTCGAAACTCCAGGAAAAGTTATTGTCGTACATTAGAATAGATTTCAATTCATATCTAGCTATTAGCTCCATGATCTTAACAGTATAAGCTAAATACTCTTGAATGGCTAAAAGAGTTGGCAAATTTTCCTTCCGACAGCAAAGTACTAAAAATACGTGTATTTACCACCACCCACTGAGGGATTGATAACGATTCTAATTTGGGTTTCGTAGGCCCATAAGAGACTACAAGCTGAAAAGTGGACGAGTATGATACTTCGAGTAAATAAGCATAATTTCTGTCTTGTCGTGATTGAGATTGTCAGAAGACGTCATGGCGAACGGCCACGGCTGCGGTTGCTACTGCTTTAAGCTTATTTTACTCGTGCTGCTTATCAGAAGCACGAAGAAATTACCTTCAGACGATGAATCAACTAACACAGCCTTGCCTGAGTCAGAAATTACATCATATCGACACTTCAGTGAAGCTGTACAGACCCGTGTTACTATCGGGCTTATAACCCACTGGCGCCATGTTGGAAGTTTAAGGAAGGTGGTAGGGTTAGGGTTAGGGTTAGGCTATTATGGAGCACGAGTTAGCCGGTACGCGAACTCAGATTCTACTTTCCAACTAATACGCGTGGTAATAAGCGGTGACGTTAGCGAGAACCCTGGACCAACCGTCAATAAACCAAAGTGCCAACAGTGCTTTAGGACCATTGCTCGAAACCATCGTATCATCATCTGTAGTTCGTGCGATTCAACATATCACATCAAATGCGGTGGCGTCACACCAAAACAACACAAGACCATAACAACATGCGACCAAACCTGGAACTGCTTGCATTGTGCACAATTAACTGCGACTTTAAGCAACGACGCATTGACCGAATTACCATTCAGTCATACTACCGACGAATCGTTTTCCTCGCTGTTTGGCAGCAACCATCAGGACTCAACCGGAAATTTGACTGTTGACTTGGCGACTAACGCAGACGATTTGTATAAAATGGCGAACGAGCTCAATGCCGCCCCAAAAGATATTCGTGTTGGTCATCTGAATATCTGTAGCTTGCGTAATAAAATTGATGAACTTAGACTGATACAAAACATATGCCGCTTCGACATCCTAGGGATCACTGAAACACACTTAAACTTAACAGATGCTGACCATGATATTCACATCGACGGCCTGGAGTTTCTACGCCTTTATAGAAAGGAAGGTAAAGGCGGCGGATGTGTACTATATTATGCCGATTACCTAAATGTCACCCATCGAAAGGATCTAACTAAAAAAGACTTAGAGGCTATCTGGATTCAGGCCAGATTTCCAACCACTAATGTATTGTTTTCAGTAATTTACAGATCTGAACTTTACTCGCCAAATTTCTTTACTAATTTAAACTTACTGGCATGGCTAAGAGATTATCTATCTGATCGGGAACAGTATACTGTAATTAATGGCGTACCCTCTGAGAATACCAAAGTTGCACACGGTATACCACAGGGCCCCGTACTGGGGCCCATACTCTTCGCCTTGTACACAAGCGATCTACCGAAAGCAGTTAACACTGCAACGACGTTCCTGTATGCTGATGATACTGCCATGTACCGTGTTGGTGAATCCGTAGACCAGGTCACAACAACGCTGAACAAAGCTCTAGAAGAACTCGCCCTCTGGTGCAAACATAACTCTCTGGTACCACACCCCAAAAAGTGTGAGGGAATTATCCTTAAACGAAATCATTTTATCGGTCCCTTAGGCAGTTTAAAAATTAACCCGCATTTCATGAAATGGTCCTCAAGTTCTAAGCTGTTAGGTGTAACCATTGACAACAAGCTTACGTGGACAAAACACATGTTAGAGCTCAAGAGAGGGTTCGTTAACAAGCTCAGTCTAATCAAACGCAGCCTCTTTTTACCTAGGAATTCGCTTTTAGATCAATATTTTAAAGTCATTTTACCCTCGGTTACATATGCGTTACCAATTTGGGGGTGTTGTACGAATAAAAATGAATTTAATTCTTTGGAATCCATACACTGTAGGGCCCCTAGAGTTATATATAATCTCCCGCGCGACATGCCCTCTGAGGCTGTAAGAAAAACAGCTAACTGGGACTCTTTATTCGACACTTATAAGGTCAAAATAGCCACCTTAATTTATAATATATACAACCGCATAACTCCATCATGCTTGGAACCTATAATCCAAAGGAAAGAGTCTACGTATGACCTCCGACATCAACATCGTGTTAGCGTACAACGTTTTGAAACTTATTATATGAAAAACTCTATTTCTTACAGGGGATCCATTGTTTGGAATCTTTTAGAACCATCCGCTGTCAGCCTCAGGGACTATGCCAAAAGGGCAAAAAAGTCTCACGCCCTCAGAAACTTGAACTTTAATGAAGAGTCACCGCAAATGGGTCGTCCCCAAATTGACAGTGAATTCGTCTTTTATTAATTGTATTCATATCTTTTATTGTACATATCTCACCTTTTATTGACTACATTCAATTTTTTTATTATTTTATTTTATTAACATTTTTTGCAAGGCCCCATAAGCTGTATTAGCTTTAAAACCCACCGTGTTTAAATAAAAGATGTTGTTGTTGTTGTTGTTGCTCGTTACGTCCATCCAATGACATATATCAACGACACAATTCTCTCCGCACAGCCTTGAAACATCGACATCACAATCTTTGAACGATATGTAGAGCTGAGTATCAGCAGCATAGAAATGATAGTCGAGTCCATGACTTCATATTATCTCAGCAAGTGGTGCGGTGTACAGTAGATACAAAATGGGACCTAGTACAGAACCCTGCGGAACGCCCACAGATCCCTAACCGAAGATTTTGTATCATTAATTTCGACAAATTGAGATCGGCCAGATAGATAAGAATGAAACCACTGCAGAACAGTTCCCGTGATGCCAATCGAGTTCTCCAGACGCGAAAGTAGCAAAGAACGATAAACCGTGTCAAATGGCGCTGACAAGTCTAGTAACAATAGGAAGAAATTGTTCCCCCTGTCCAGTGACAGTAAGATGTCATTTGTGATCGTTAGCAGTGCGGTCTCTGTACTGTGGTGCACTTTGTACGCAGATTGAAAACGTAAGTGCAAGCCGTTAACCGCAAGATAATTATTCAACTGCACAAATACAGACTTCTCTACCAGTTTTGAAAGAAATTTCAAATTGGACACCGGGCAGAAGTTGGAAAATTGCTCACAGTCAGCATTTGGCTTCTTCAGTAGCGGCCAAGGGAAAAGCAATCTTAAGATCCACTGGCATCGACAGCGACAGATTGATTACCGTTTTGAATGCCAGGACAAGAGCCGAATAGCAACTTCGCATTATGGTTGCTGGTAGGGGATCAAGTTTACAAGCCTTGATAATGGAACCTCTGATCAGTTTCAAGACCTCCTCATTGGTGACCAAATCAAACTCACTTAACCGTGACAGACAGGTGGGCTTGGCCGGACCAGGGGAGTGAACAAGCCCACTTTTCCTAAGTACAAGCTCTTCACTGATCCTTTCAATCTCGGCAGTGAAAAAATCTGCAAAATCATTAGCAAGTTGTTGATCATTATCCGCGGAAGGATAATGCTTCTCAGTTTGCCTTTTCAGTAGCTTAACTGTAGATCGAAAGAGGAGCCTTGTGTCATGGGCCTTGTCCTGGTTAACCGACGAACAATAGAATTCGTTGTCTTTGTACAGCATTGTATTCACAACACTACATTGCTCTATGTAGCTCAATCTGTCCAACTCAAGACGGCTAGAGCGCCACCTGCGCTCTAGCCTGCGCTGCTTCCTCTTCTCATTGCCAATGTGCTCGTTACACCAGGGGGCATTTGGAAGAAGGATGATGGTCCGAGATTTCGCCGGAGCCAATATTTTCATGGTATCTCGCAAGACGTGGTCTAATTGGTCCATTTGCTGTAGTTGAAAAGATAATGCTGGCTCTAAAGGCGCCAAATCCCAACTAGCCAAAAGATCGCCCAGTGGAGTTCTGCTCTCAGGACCGCTCCAATCCACCTTTGGGAGATCTTTAACCGTCAATCCGGGGGCGTGGTCGTCAATAGTGATTTTGGAACTGGCTCTTCTGAGATTCTCAACGGCCTTTCGTTTATTTGAAATTTGCCTCCTTAGCTGGTGTTCTTCTTCCCTGCGCAACAATTCCTGTTCCTCAAGCTTTGTCAATTCAGCGATGACTGTGCCGTTCGTCGTAGGAAAGGCGTCCTTAATTTCCCTTTTTTGGGAGCACTTTTCCAAGCCCTCGCAAAATTTTGAAGGGATGAGTCAGTGGTGCTCTTTATGGGTGTTTTCCCTTCGAAACTTCGAAATTCTGGGTTTTACAGATGGTTCTTTTGCACTGGCCACGCTGAAATCTTTGTATCTGCACTATGCTTACAATCTCGCTTCTGTAATCTGCTTGCTTATACTATAAACTGCGTGTATACCAGAGGAGTTATGCTATCAGAACTAAATTTACAATACCTTATCGCTATCTGATTGGTTACTTAAAATCTTGTGACTATCAGCCACGTTGCGGTAATTTTACATTCTTAGTGTATTTCGCCGATGGCTAGTTAAAGCCCCCCAGAACCCATGTACGCTACTTAGGGGGATGGTCTAGATTTATATCAATACAAGTATCAACATCCACTCCAACCAACATTATGCAAACTACTATAAAATTAGAAGCCACATGAGAAGATTTCTAATTCAAGTTTACGGACGTAGTACCTTCTTTAATAGCCTTATTTTCTATTGAATGAATGATACTAATAAAGCTATTTAAAGTAGTAGCAAATGTTGGAAATCCGCCTCTTTGTAGCGGCGATATTAGCGTTTCCAAGTGGGTCAAAATCCCATACATTCATTGTAATTTTGGCCTTGTTTGCCCCCCAGCCAAGATGACGTCATAAACCGTGAAAATGTCTATTATGAACCTTTTTTTGTCCCGGGAGGGGCTGCTCGACAGTTATTTGGGTAGAGGTGAACCGCAAGGGTATAAAACCCTGACCCTGTTTAAGAAAAAAATTCCTAAAATGCATACCCTGTTTAGGACAAACCCCTCAATTTCATTACCCTGTTTAAGACAGGCTCGCGCAAAATTATACACCCTGTTTAGGACAGGCAGAACGAAAACCATACCCCGGCTAACGGCACATCCCCTATAGGTCATATAAGGGAGTCCTCCCAAAAGTACCCCCCAGGATTTTTTTCTTTATCATAACTGGGAGTTTCTGCCTTTTTATATATGGTCACTGATTTACTCTATTTTCTCACAGCTCTTTATTTCCCTAGTAAAATTATTTTACAACCAAGTGTTAAAATACTAAAAGGATAAGGAATTAGAATGTGTCTTCAATACAAAGGACATTAGTAAGATAGATAGATAGCCTGATTCTTTATAACATTCTGTTCAGTTGGAGGTTGGTCCAGACTTTTCTAATAAGCATTTGAGGAGTGCCACTTTAGTTACTAGGCACATTTAGTGGCTAAAATGTCTTTTCTGCCTTGCGGCAAGCTCTTCCTAGTTTAATCGTTGTTTTCGTTTCTCTGTTGAGAGCACATCCTTACCTTGGAAGTTATTATATATTTACGACCTAAGAAAAAACTTTAAAAGGGCGTTAAAGTAGGAATGTAAGACTAAACTGGTTATAAACCGATCGGCCGACTTTACTCGAAAATGTTTTCGCTAAAATATTGAATAGGTAAGTTATACCATTTGAACCATTTGATTTTTCAAGCTTGTCTAGATGGATCGATGAATGCTAGATGAATGGAGGTATGGATACATAACTTACATTGTAGAGTAGCACAAAGTGCTAGTATCTCAGGACTACATAATAAAAAAATCAACAAAGATCTAAAAATTAAAAAAGGATTTCGCATGGAATAGACAACAAACTGGTGGAAACATAGTACACAAATTATCACCTTCTTATCTGCAAAACTGACCTAAATTGTTCAAAGCCAAGAGTCCGCTGAAACTAGACCTAGATCCAATTTTCCTGATTCGAGAATATTGGTTTTTCAAGGCACAATCAGCTAAGCTAAACATCGACGAAACGTTTTTATGGCTGGTACAGAATATTTTGGTGCAACAGCTCAACCACGTGACCACACATACCTGAGTTCGACCTCTAAACACCATGCGGAAATTATACAATCACACACTTTCGCCTTATAAATTGCACAGAACACCCAATAATCCACAAAACACCCAACACAAATTAGCGGTTGCGTTCTCGTTCCTCGAACGCAACAACCACGTATAATCGTCTCACGTTTTACACAAGCGAAATATCATAAAATAACTCGGAAAAACCCAGCCAACTGGCAGATAAACACATCTTGACTTTTCCCTTACACTTGTCTAATTCAACTTCCCGAGTGTAGTCACACGGTCGGTAGACCAGCATAGACCCTGTTTTCACACCAGAAAAAAGCTAAACCTTGGCCCGGATCAAAGTTCGCCTGCAAATTTTGCTCTCGCCTAGTTCATTTGACACCTAAAAACCTGTTCTCGAGGCCAAAGGCTTAGTGGTCACCTTAGAAATCGAATAATATCGTACCTTGCTGTCTCAGCCTGGATCAGGGTGATTGATCCGTTTAGCCAAATGAAACTAGAATACAATACGATATTGGACGATGCAGACTCTGCGAATCGTATTAACTTTGTCCCATCCCAGAGCCCTGCCATATTCATCACTACTGAGAATATCAATAAAATAGCCGCAATGTAGATCGATCGGACAGATTAATCGATAGATAGTTTGCATCCCGAAAGCTGAATTGCGTATTTACAAACGATGAATTGATAAAATATGTTTATAAAACTAAGTACAGTAAATCTAGAAGTATAAAAATATGATAAAAAGACTAAAAATCTACGTATATATGGTATCAATACAGGATCTAATCATAGAACTATTCCTAAAACGATTTTTTTTGCCTTTAGGTACGATGAAGCGCCTGTTGCACCTTAGAGCATAACGCGACGGTCCACTAAATGGCATTAAACCGTGCAGACGGCGTTCAGGGTCCTTAATAATGGTGTCGAAAGTATTACTACATAGCCCCGTGATGAAATCTACAATAGGGATAATGTTCACCAGTCTGATAGCCTCCTAGTAGGGCAGCCTGGGCATATTATAGACATTGTCCGCTTTTCAACTCGCACCAACTCGTCTTTTAACAGTGGCGGATCCAGGGCTGGGGCCCGGGGAGGGGACTGGGTCCACCTTATTTTTAGACCAAGCTTAGGCCCGAAGAGCCGAAAAGTTTTTTGGAGACCTGTCCCCCTCCCCTTCAAAGGTAGAGCTACTCTCACAGTTTCCAACGTCTCCCTTGAGCAAGGCTTCAGGATAACGTTGCTATCTACAACATGTCTGATAAGGTGTTTGGGATACTTAAGCTTGTCAAAAACCTTTCTACGCCGGTCGCATTCTTCTGCGAAAAGGGACCAGTCCGATGACAATCGGTAGGCGCGAACTACTAAGGTGTTAATGAGTCCACGTTTATACCGAATGTCCACATGGCTTCGGACGTGAAGAGGGGAAGGCCCGTGTTTGTAGGTTTGAGGTACACCTTGGTCTCGATCGTCGGTGCCTGTTTACAGAGCTCTATCCCCACAAAGTGGAGAGATCGCTCGTTCTCCACCTCCATGGTGAACTGGACAGATAAGTAGGTGCGCTCGAGCGTCTCCAGAAACTGGTCAGCGGTCACCCTATCTTCCATACTAGTCAGGGCATCATCAACGTATCACCTATAATACCGCGGTATTTAATCTTTCCGTTCTTGTGTTTTGTCTATGTGGCACACAAATACATTGGCAAGTAGAGGGCCAAGAGGTGAGCCCATTGAAACTCCGTCAATCTGTTCAAACAATTTGCCATCAAACTGAAAAAGCTGGTTTTTAGTACATTCCATACGCTTAGTACAGCGACGCCAACGTATACTCTCCCACAGCGTCTTGTTGAAATCACAGTCCAGAGAGGTCTAGTGTTCTGATTTTGTTTTTGAAATATTTGTAGGTTCCCTGTCCTATGATCATTTGGTAAAGAGTTCCATAATCTGCCTGTTGTGTAACGCCACGATCTTATTCCGTACGTGGTGGTGTTCACTTTCGGTACAGTAAGCATGTCAGTTTCTTTGTGGTTGTAGCTTGACTTCTTTAAGTTAATTATTTAGTAAATCGAAAAGACTTACAGACGCTTTGTATTTGTTTAAATCTTTACTATTTTAATTTGCTACTTTAAAAACAGTTCGTAAGATTTTGAAAAGCCTACGCTTTGTTATAGTTTTTTGTCTGCTTTTCTGGTCTGATAGGTAGAGCTCTGATAGCGCCAAACAAAAGCGAAGGCTCGCTCCTTCAATTTCTCAAGTTTTTCTCTTGATTGCTTATTACAAAAATGCCAAGTCTCTATGCAGAGATTGAAATGTAGCAAAATTAAGGCCTCACTTTCAGGTTTCGAAAGGGAAGCATCTTTATTCTATTCAATACCGATCAACCGACCTTGTCCTTCTTGTGTTGCGCCATGTATTATTGTACTCTTGGTGTTTTGAGGCCGAAAGGTAAAACCACGCTTGGTCATTCATATTTCTCGCGACAAACAGACAACACGGCTTCATAAGGCAGGTGTGTTACCTTCCGTTTTTAGCCACCGCGTGGAATCCAGAATCTAAAACCGTCTTGGATTCCCTTACATGTGGCGAAATGAAGTCAATGTATGCAAATCGGCTGAAACGGCTATCATTTTATACAGTTTTCGTTTTCGTATTCGTATAACTCACGGAATTAATTAGAGTTGAAATAAAAACAATTTCAGACGATTTCCATTAACGCCTTTAATTCTTTCGATTAACTAGAAATCCATAATGAGTTTCAAGTACGATGTATGTACGGTGTTTTCTCGGCAACGAAGCCATTTTAATAATAAATAATCACGTGCACAAGTGACCAACAGTACCTTGCCGTGATTGTTACAACTCCATTGTGGTCTGGTCGTGTCAACTTCGTCTTTCGTTTCTCCATTGATCATTGACCCGCCACAATCAATAGTCGATCAAAATGGCTTTGTTACTCCGCCTTTTCATTCAAGCGTTAATACTGCTTTTAGCTTTTATCAAAAGTAAGTAAATTCTCGTTTGTTCGTTGAAGGACGTGTCTTTAAAAGAATGTTGTTTACACTGTCTTTCTTTCTAATTTCAGCTTGTGTAGCGGCCAACGACATTGCTGTAAATTTTACTGAAGTACCGAAGAACACTGAGTTTTTCGTTGGTACCGAGGCAATCCTTCAATGGGAGTATTCCAGTGGCCTACCTTCCGACCCTGTGCGAAAGATAAAGTTTGGAATACAGGAAAATGAAAACACAGATGTCGCAATTTTCGTTAAAGATGTCTCACGAGGGAATGTAAAGACTAACACTAAAATTCGATTAGATGTGATAGCTCCGCTGAATGGTCGGGTGCATGTTATTGAAAATAAAACGGCAACTTTTAGAATATCAAACTTAACGCTCAACGACTCCAAAAGGTATTTCTGTACTCTAGAGGTAGACAGGGATTCCCCATGGACAAAAACTCACTATGTGGACGTAAGAGTGGTGGGTAAGTGGGATCTTGTATTAATTAATATCTTTAAAATATATCCCTGACTTAACGTTTTTTTTGAAAAACGAATATCATGCTGGCCGTCGCGTCAGGTATTTCTTAAAATACTTTCTCATGATTTGAGAAACACATTTTAAGACAAAATCGTACGTGTTTTTATTTTTATTGTTTGCTTTTTGCAATGTAGTTTGAGTTCTGGTTTCGAATTTTGATGAGGTCTGACCAATATACGCTGACACATTTCGTATTTTTTCAATACTTAGAGGTTCATTTAAAAGGGAGTAACTGTGTGTTTTTCAGTTTTGCTTTAATGACAGTATGTGACAGTGATGAGTTCTCTTATTTGCAAACAAGATCTCACCTGCACGACCGCCGCTTTTGGTCAAGTAATAACTAAGGAAAGACAAAGATGCAAATTTTTAAAACTCCCTCTCATTTTGAAAGGACCATTTTCATGTTCTCTCCTATTTTTTTAATTACCTGAAGGCGTTTTATTCAACACTGTGGCATTAATATTGAGAATTCTCAGTCAGAAGTCAATCAAATATTCACGTCACGCGGTTTCATTTGTCACAATGAATATAACTTACCGCATCGGACAATTCCAACTTCATTTCTAGCGGCCGCCGGAAAAGTCAAAATATATCATTTTAAATATTAAAGTGTTTATGTTTCACAAAGTTTTACACTGATGCGTAATCTTACTTTGATGCTTGACAAACAAAGTTTATTCTGTCGATGTTCGGATTCATTTTATGGAAACTTGGTTTAGTTTACAGGACATTTTTTTAAAGTGCTGAATTTCGAAGTTCAAATACAGTACTATAATATTTATGCTACTATTTGACCGATTCACTGGAACACTGGAAAGATCGCACAGCACGCTGAGTTCAGGCAAGGGATGGAAACTTGAAGATATTTTTATTCAGTTGTTGCTTTTCCTATAGAAAATATTTTTTTTTTTACTTTCGACTTGAACTTGCAGAGAAATAATACTAAAAACTAAAACTGAAATATCCGTTGTTTCACGACACAGAGAGCAAGATCGTAATCGGCAAAACTAGAAACATATGGTGGTGCGGTTTAAATTGATTAGCCGGTTTTGTCGATATGGCTTATGATAATGAATTGATTCCGCAATGTATTCATACTTTCATTTTAAAAAATAAATAAGGAAAAAAGCGGGTTGAAGCGAACCGCAGGGTTTAGTCTACATTTTTTTTTACTATTGCAATTTGGCGTTTCCGGGTCAATATTTCCATCAATGACTGTTGATTGTCAGGAGGTCATCAGACGAAAACCGGGAGAACTTCCATTTCCAAAAAATCATTTTGCAGAACCTTGCTTTGCAGCAGGTGTTTAAAACCAATTGACATTAATTTAAATAGGCTATTTCTTTCTCAATCTCACTACAACGTATTATTGTACTGCATTGTGAGTTTATGGAGTCTGACTGACAGGCCTTTTAAAACACGTGCACCTACATTTTCCACTTGGTTTTGTAGTAAACAATAACTAATTCACTGCAATACGCAATACATCGTGACTTCAGTCGTAGAATTTTAAAAACTGTAGATCTTTTTCCAAATAGCAAGTTGACTTAATATTTAATTGTGCACCAAAACACCAAATGACAACATTATATTTCCACTCGGTCAACAAATCTCCTACCATAGCGTTCTGTGCAGACTGTTCGTTTATTGCTACTTTCAGGCTGTTAGCTTATCTTAAGTTTTACATCAAGAGTGGCAACACAGGTGGGCAATATATTGGGGTCATGGCTGCTCAGGTTGCACCCCTTGGTCCTAACCTCTATTAACCCTAACTTTCTGATTAATGGCTTGATCATTGTCATCTTTGCGTGGCTTTTTCTTCTTTCCTTTCTTTAGCCTTTTTATTGACGAAGCAAGATAGACATCTATTTCCTTTGCATTTTTGCCTTAATCATGATGGTGCAATGAAAGTAGCAGAAAGCTATGAGTGCAACAATGAATGCTGAGTGGCGGAGTCTGCAAATCACAGAAAGTTGATTCACATCTCTTCACTTTATAGATAAAAATTCTGTGGTCACGATCGGGCGTTCCTAGAAATCACCTAGCTGCCAATAAAGTAAAGTTAGCGACTTTTCCCTTTAATCCTATTCATAAATTCAACAGCCTGTTTGAATTTATGTTTTTTTTTTCCAATTTTAGATCTAATGATTGATGATCAAAAGTCGACTCGAGTGGTTGAGTCATGGGAAGGGCATAAAATCACTCTTCAGTGCGTTGTGAAGAAGGTACCTCATGATGCCCCTGTGAGATTTTACTGGTTGCAACAAAACCGAACGCTGCCAGGTCCCCAAACTAGCTGGAAAACCTTAGGTCAGATATCCCTTATCACCGTGAACGACCAAGATTTTGAACCTGTGACGTGCGTGGCTGAAACTGAAGCTACAACACAGCGAATGGAAATAAATATAAAACGACTGTGTAAGTGCCGTTTTTCTGCATTTCTGTTTCTATAAACTAGTTGTATTGTTACTTCATGGACGATTTTTGGAAAACGTTTATGCCCTAAAAGAAGTTGGTCATTTGCAAAGGTGTTGGACTTGTTCAGAGTACTCCCGAGTTCAACTCCTCGATCATGCTTGTAAAGAGCTTGGTTTGCCTCCAGCCAGCTGTAATTCTAAATCTTATTATGTTTTATTAAATTATTTGTGGTAGTCATTTGCTACTCAGCCATGTCACAGCAGCCTCCCCCAGGTTAGAGACTCAAAACGTTTCCAGTGGCCTCATTGATATCAGCATTTTATGCTGAAGAGGTAACCCTGGCTAAATAACATTTATTATAATAAATTATATTATATTATTATTATTTCCCAAATATGAGCACTTCCAAAAATATTGAAGCTTATCTTGAACAGGCTAACCGTGCGAAATGTTTCTCATCGGAATTACTTAAGGATATAAAGTATGCAATTAGCGGACGGTATTTCCTTGCCCTGATTTTTCATTTGGATTTTTCTTTTTTAAATCTATACTCTTACTCTTGTAAAAGTACTTAGATTTTTGAAAACCAGGTTGGCAAAAAAATCAACTCATTCTACTAGTTGGAAATTCAAAACAATGAAAAGTCATTCAAAGAGCGATTAAAAGCCTTTATCCGACGCCAGGCAGGAAGTTAGTGGATATTGGACGATGCAGACTCTGCGAATTGTATTAACTTTGTCCCATCTCAGAGCTTTACATGATGGTCTCCGGGAAACGTTTCTTCAGGTGACTCGAACAACGAAATATAAACCGCTAAGCGGCGCCGAAACCTGCTTTTGGCGCGCACTGATTTCAAGTAACTGTCACTTGTGTTAGAGAGAGAATTGTGGGTAGGGACGGAAAAACATCAAATAGAGAGGGTGAAAGGTTAGAAAGAAATTCGCGAAATTCTGTCTTAAGTCACTTCTACAAAAATCCCTAACCACGAAACAACTAAGAAAAGATGCGACATAAAGAAACAACACAGTAAACAAGCTAAGACAGAAGAAGTTGGGATAAATTACAAAATGTTTGCTAACCCGGTTTTATATGGCTGCTCCTAAATTATGGAACGATCTTCCCCTTTTTATTAGAAATATATCTTCAGTTAATGCTGTCAAGAAGGCTCTTACAACTCACTTATCCCAGCGAATTTATTTATAAATAGGATATTCAAATGTAAATAGGATTTTTCTAATTTAGTTGTAAACAGGATTGCAAAGAATAATTAGTTATTTTTTATTATTATTTTTTTTTTTTTGTAGAATTTTAGACTTATTATTTTTAACAAATTATTAGGAGCGATCTGTAAATTAGATTTTAAGGATTAATTAGTCATTGTGTTGTTTTTTTAGAATTTATTTATTTATTTAATTGGAAAGTGTAATAAGATTTTTAGGATTTTGTTGAGTCTATGTAAGGCGCAGATGAAAATTTCCTGGATTGATATTTGCGCAATACGATAAATAAATATTATTATTATCAATAAATATTATTATTAATATTATTTTCATAAATCCACGTAGAAATAATGCAACTACAACAAGCATAATTTACAAGTGCAGAACAGACTTGAAAATTACATTGTAAAAGTTTTATTACATTAATTTTACATTGACGACAGGTCCTGAAAAATCAAATTCCAGTTCAAAACGTATTACTATTTGTTTAGCAAAAAAGTTAAAAGTTATTTGAATCGCCACTAACCATCGCGTATACGACCTATATAAAGAGGCACTCGGAGAGCTGAAACAGTTGGAACAGATGGGCAGCGTCGGTGAGAAGAGCGACTCAAACGTTTCGAGTGCTACAATCTCAGTCAAAATTGTTGAGACACTTTACTGTCTTCTTACTCTCCCAATGTTGGTGTACAAGATTTGGTGAGTTAAGTGCGATAAACAACTTTGGGAGGACGAGGGGACGGACCAGAAGTAAAAGGATCTTAAAAAACAACGTTTGTTGGAAGTGTCCCAAATATACTTGTCTGTGACTGTAGCCCTTTGTGAGGGCGTATCAACACCATTGCGGGTTGTGTGTGATTTATTTATCCCGTAATGGAGCTACACTACGGAAGGAACGTGATAACATCAAAAACGACGGAATACTTTAACAAAAACCGTGCGTTGATTTCGTGAAGATCAAGGGCGCGTCCCCGTTTGACCGTATTCCGGAGTTAGAATAAATGGGAGGAGCTCTAGAAATCACTTATTCAGGCGTTTTATACTACTACATGAGAAATGAGTCGATGATACCAGTGCTCTCGAAATAATTCCAAAGAACTCCACTCGCTTACTTAATGTAGTGGCCTCAGACATCCACAATTTTGCCATTCCTCATAATATGAGACTTAATCCAACCAAATGTAAAGAAATGCGTATTAATTTCCTACGCAACTCTAATTGTCTCATTAACCCGATAATAATTGGCGGCAATGTCATCAAGTGTGCTAATACCTATAAGATCTTAGGAGTTATTATGGACAATGACCTGAAGTGGAACTGTCATGTTGATTACATTATTAAGAAAGCTTGTAGGAAGTTATACTCCCTTAGAGTTCTCCGTAGAGCCAGGGTGAGCCAACCCAACATCTTGAGGATATACCTAAGTTAGCACAGTCCGGCCAGTTTTAGAGTATGCTGTACCAGTCTGGCAGAACATCCCTGCTTATCTGTCCGAAGCCATAGACCGAGTGCAAAAAAAGGCGCTTAACATAATCTACCTCGAGGCAGAGTCATATGCTCATGCCTTACAGTTAGGTAAACTAGATAGGTTAGATGATAGACGAGTACTCTTGTGCTACAAATATATGGCGAAAATGAGGTCGCCCAGCCACCCTCTGCACCACCTACTATCCAGCTCACTTCTGGACGCGCCTAAATACACCTTAAGGCAGAAAACACAAAAGTATTATCTTTTCCGGAACATTCAGGTCTGTAGGACAAAGAGAGTGGAGGACTTCTTTACATTTAAATTTTTTACGTGATTCAATTGTTATTTTCACTGTTATAACTGTAAATTACTATACTCTAGATAATAGTTGCCTTGATTGTAAAATGTACTCGATAATTCAGTCCTTCTTACTGCAAGATAGTTTTAATAAACTATTATTATTATTCCTAATTGATTTAGACGCCGAACTTTTCATGTACTTAATTCAGTGTATTAGGTTCGACTCATGAAAAGTTCGGCGTGTCAACCGGGCCTAAGGAACAAGTTATTGTGGGCACTGCGATATGCAAATATGTCAATCAGATGTAGATACCTTTCGTAAATCAGTCGGCTCCGCACGAGAGCACCCGATATCAAAACGACAACTGTCGTAGATCGTTCTCGTTCCGCGATGTGCTGATTTTGTACATTTCACAGGAGTCACAGAACGATTCATGTGGACTTTGAATGTTTCAAATTAGCACTATGGCCAACTTTGAGGCAGACTTTTATGAACTTTTGAAGCTTTTTGACTCCTCCAAACGATAAACATAACGAAAAGTCTTCCACTCCCAAGCTGGTCCAAGCTAACGATTCTGCCGTGAGTCTCACGATTCTTTACCTTTTCTCACTACAAGACTCCCAATCTCATGGTTTTTAGTCTGAAATATCATTTTGAAATGAAATGTTTCTTTGTACAATAAAAACGAAAATGTTTACTTTTACTGAATCGCAATTGATTCTCCTCATGTTAACACTGAGAATCGCAAGCTCCAAGAGACTTCGCGACGGTTTTGCGAGACACTTGTCGGCCATATGTTCTTCAAATGAGAAGAAATGAGTTAAAGTACGACTTTAACTGTCAAAACCATGCTTGTTTTCCTAGAATATATCTTTCAATTCTTCATAAATAAAGCTCTACCGGCTTCAATCAGCGTCGACCGGCAGAATTTCATCGGCAAAAGTGTTAAAGATGATTAAATTAACGGATGCCTTTATTATTTGATCATGAAGGCGTGGCGCAACAGATAACGCGTTTGCCTTCCACGTCGGAGGACTTGGATTCGACTCTTGCCCCCGGAAACTTTTATCCTTTTTTATTTTGGTCCTTTTGCATTTGTTTTTGTTTTTTCGTAAAAATAATTTAATTTTTTGACAGAGATTAATAATCAACAAGTTAGTCTTAGGCACCCTTTGATTTATTCTTGCGGTTTTCTGTGTTGCCCCATGCAGGGGGGACCCCCAGATTGCTATTTGTTTACTAGAATAAAAAAAGTCAAGCTAATGGTTTCGATGGGTTATACCTCATCCTACCCCTATCCTTCGGGCTTTCCTCGTTGGCCCACGACCGACACTCCACCATTACAAGGTCAACCCAATCCCAGAGCTTCTGTGGTAGCTTGATACGTAAGGTATTTATCTGAGGGTCACCAACGTATTCTTAACACATATTGAGTCCCATTCCCCACCACTAGCCTGGAAATACGAAAAAAGGAAGCTACTTGGGCCCAAGGTCCCCATTCGCGTGAATGAACCTGTTTCTTGAGTTTGAAAACTAAGGGGGCGTTTAATAAAGCGAAAATCGACGTCGTTTCCTGAAACATCGGAGCATCAGTTGCAAGCAAAAACTGCGTTAAAAATCCTTACCCTGACCAGGCATTCGACCGTTTCCGGAAATTTGGGAAAGCGTAATGTCATCGACGAAATTTGATGGTTGCTAGACGACAGATCTTATTAGACCCTTCAATTTAATATGCATCGTTCACATTAAAATCGTTTGGCTTATAAGCACTACGTCTTAGTTCTTTCACACCCTCGTAAGTGCTACTCTTACTACAGTTCTGAGCATTGAGCAAAAAAACGATAAAATCGAATATTTTGCAAATGATCATGACTGACAGCAATATTCTATTGTACTGTGCATATAGATAAACCGTTAGAACCAGTCAACCTCACAGTGCAAGAGGTTCCAAGTAATGATACGGAGTGCAAGTTGTATAACAAGATTACTTGGGACCCCCCTCAGGATGATGGCGGGATTCCGTTAACAGGATACTTGTTGGAGTTTAAACATCCTGTCATCAAAAGCATTTCGCACAACAGGATCAACATTAACACGACAGAGCACGTGGTATGCAAGCTGCGGATCAGCGGTCACCCCCGTGAGCTGAAGGTAGACGTGAGAGGAATCAACAAAGCTGGCCGCGGATTCAGATCTAACAGCATTAAAGTTTTATTCTTCAGTGAGTTCTACCATACCATATACTACTACCTATAAACCTAATTTTAATAATAATGATAACAAGTATGGCATGGATTGACGTAAAGAAAGCGTATGATTCAGTGGATCATGGCTGGTTAAATGGGGTAATATTGCACAGGTTTCCTACCGGGATGTACAGGGTTATGCTAAGCTTTGTAGGAGTTGGAACACTAGGGTCTTGGTTAATGTCACAAAGAAAAGGAGGGAAACATCCAAACCGAGAATATTCTGCAAAGGGTTGCCCCAAGGAGACGCGCTTTGCCCGAGACTGTAGCCTGGAAGATAAGGGCGAGGGATACAGATTGTCCAAACCCATCAGTTTTAATGTTCCTGACTATATATTGATGCCCTATTGCTGGTTTTCAGTGTCACGCAGTTCAAAATAGATTAAAATAAAAATCAAAACCATTCGACAGATAAAGTCCAGAATCTTGGAAATGAAAGGAGCTAAATATACAAAGACCCTCGCCAAGATTTGGGTCGAAGGATTAATTCGTATACGAGATATCCGAAGAAATGTTTTACCCAAATTTATAGAGCTTTGTATGGAGACGCCATGCTGGAGCTCATCCGGATGAGCTCCAACATGGCGGACGGAAACCAACAGAAACATCTGTTATCGAGTTTTGCTACAAAAGCGCGAATTTATTCTTCGAGAAACTCATAAACATTAAAGTAATACTTTTTCTAATACATGAACTGTTTAGATAGCAAAATTACCTAAAATAAGTCATTTTTTTAACCTACATGACAGCTAGCTTGGCCGTCATGTAAATGCCGCGTGACGCAAAAGCTTAGAAATTCAAGCGTACTCTATCACAAAACCAAGAATCCTTTTGATGCGAAAATTTGTATGAAAATTAGTTTTCAGCTGCTCTAATGGATCGTGAACGTAAAATCTCGGTAGGATCGATAGTTTTTTGGTTTGAATTTTAGTGACGTCATGTGAAAACCAACAATATATTTTCGCTGCATCTGAGAGTAAACTCAACCGGGGCATGCATGAACATGGCCAAACGACTATGGAAGATCAATTGTGCAGTGATTCGTGTGAGAAGAGGAGTTCACGTGAGTCATAACTCTGGATGATATTGGATGAGGCGGCCAGAATACCAAGTCTTGATGACAGGAAACAGTAAATGTTCCTAGGCGTGCTTGATGGTGTGATGCAGGAGGATAAACTGTTCTTGGAGTGCGCTGCCAAGAAGTACCTTTGCAAAGTACTGGCAAAGTGTTTGAGCATCTACTGTGTAAACAAATTACTACATACTACGATCGTATCCTCTATTCAAGAATGGCAGCCTTTAGAAACAACATAGCTGTGAGTCCACTTTAATCGGCCTCGTTGAAGACTGGAGGAAAGCCCTCGACAGTAAGGAGAAGGTTTACTTGTTAGTAATGGACACGAGTAAAGCTTTTGACTCCCTTCACCCCTCTTTAACCTAGGCCAAACTCAATACGTATGGTTTCACCGACAGTTTTCTGGATTTAATGCGATCCTTCTTTTATGTTCGACTGATTGGAAAGAAATGAAACGAGGCTGCCCACAGGGATCATCACTCGGTCCTTTGCTGTGGAATCTCTATCAGACCGACCTATCCTATCTGGTCAGTAACGCCAATTTAAACATGTTTGCCGACGAACATCAGCTTTATACTATGGAGAGTAATGCCAGCATGAAGGCTCGCCTTAAGTCGGAAGCCGCTAAAGCCTTGACCTGGTATAACGATAACTATCTTATGGTCAATCACGATAAATTCCAGTTGCTCATGGTCAACTCGCAGAATGATAAGGATCAAGCTTCATTAACAATCAACGCGCAGGTCATTGAAAATATTGCGGACATTAGCCTTCTCGGAGTTAACATCGACGAACACCTTGTATTTAGCAAACACATTAGTCAACTGTGTATAAAAGTTAGCCAGAGAGTGGTTACGAAATCTGATCCTTACGGAAGCAAAATTGCTTTTATATAAATCCTCGATATTTCCATATTTAACATATTGTCATCTTGTATGGCATTTCTGTAAAGCCTCCGACGCCAGAAAAGTTGAAAGAGCACAAGAGCGGGCCCTTAGGATCGTGTATAACACACATGTCAGTAGAGTACTCTAATCTTCTCAACCGTGCCAATCTACCTAGCCTACAAAATCGGCGTTTACAAGATCTTATCACCTTAATGTATAAAGTTAAGTATGGTTTGGTACCTAGAAATGTTTTGGACATTTTTGGTGTTATAATTTAGAGTTAAATTTAAGATTTTAGAGAATTGTAAATTCACGTTGTGATACCATGTATAAACTCATTTTATAATTTTTTTCCCTATGATTTTAGTGTCCCCAATTAGCTTTTATAAGCTAAAGACATCAACACTTAAAATAAAGTTATGTTACCTGCAACGGACGTCGGTTATTTGGTCAAACCCTTTGTCTGACCAAAATCGTGTGACCTCGTCAAACCAGTTTGCCTTGCAGGTGCTTGGTCATCTTATGTGGACGCAACACTAGCAGATAATGGATATACAGGAGATCGACAGAAAAGCTCGAGAGATTGTTATTGAGAACGGAGGAAGGTAACCCTGTGGCTCCAATGCGATATTCTACCTACCGCTAGGGAAAGGGGCAGAGTTCTGCGGGAATACAAAGCCATGAACATTAAGAAGTGCGGTTAGACTCTCCTGTAATGAAGACCCATTCATACAAATAGTGTGCGATTATGAAGAGCGAGCAGACGAAATGGGACGGAGGTCCATGTTAAGGAGGCGTTTAGGTTCAGGAGCGGAGGAGCTTGGTGTCGAGCTTAATTTCGACCACCCGCGTTCAGATATTAGGGACCTTAAGATCCGACGACGGCGACGGAAGCGGGAACGCCGCAAAAACAATAGGTTTAATTAGCAAAACAACAATTTTGCACGTGCATCACGCTTTTTTGTACATTTTTTTGCCGTCACTGCACGACAACGACGTGAAAATGCCTAATTTCACGATGTAAAGAGGAAGTACACATGCGAAGACGAAATTTCCTGTCTCTTTCTGAACCTGAATGTGGTTCTTAGGAATTCAAGTTCTGGAGGGTTCGCCTACATTTGACAAAGTTAGTGACTTGGAGTAATTGCGATGAAGATTGAAAGAACGCGAAATTCACTTTTTCAGCGGCGTTTTGTCTGCCGTCGCCGTCCTCGGATCTTAAGGTCCCTATTTAGACGGAACTGCGGAAGTGCCAGGTAGAGAGGCTAGAGGAGCAAGTGAGAAATTAGAGATGGCAGGGAAGTCTAGTTACAACTAGATAACAGAATGTGAAGTTGAGTGCTAATGGGTCCTTTTGGTGGCTAACAGAGTGGAAGTCTTGTCTGACAAACAGAATCGTCGGCATTTTTGAACCGTACGAGCAACTATTACCAACTCGGTTATATGTCAGTCAGAAGAGCCACAAAAGTGTAATAAGGCCCAGAAAGTGTGGCTCACACATCACATCACCGATCCGACTCAACTTTGAAGGTGCTGTTTTATGAGATGCTGCAGAATCTGGGACTCATAGACTGGGCACCACCTTGGTAATCTGCGGCAGAGTTCAAGCCTGTTTACGATTCGGGTACTCGGACGTGCCAGTGTTTGCAGAGTACGAAGAGGTAATCCGGGAGATCCAACAGAGGTGACGCCCGAATCGTCAATACTAGTACTAAACTATTAGGTAAATATGAAAACCGATCTTAAATCTTTTCCACCTTTGACTTTACGCCAGCTTTTCTTCAACTGATGTTTTATTTTTTATTTAGGGAAAACATCATTGGGTCATCCTCCAGTTTTCCTTTTCAAGATGTTTTATAGTTTTACCTTTCTCTTCTTGAATAAATACGTTATGTTTATGTTATTAAACAGCTATAGCAGGTAGTCTGAGGAGGCCTAACATCTCATAAGCTTCTATAGATTCTATTAGGTCTCCTTGCCACTTTGTTTCTGCTACTTATATTATTTTTAATTTCTATTATTGTGTGGAAAATACATAAAACAAACAAATAAAGAGCAAAAAAGTAATTAAACTCGAAATGGGTTGCCCGTGTGTCACCAACAGAGAGAAGAAGAGCGAAGATAAGACCTTGAAGTGTGATCCCTTGCATTGGGAATTAAAACAGTAGTTCCCTGGCCTGGGTACGAAGTGAAACTGAAGCTGAAACAACGCAACATAATCATAGATGCCCTTTGTATTGGGGGTGGTCACGAAAAATTGACTTTACCATAGACGAACTTGTGGAGAGCGGAAGTAAAGAGGTGCTGAAAAGGCTGAAGAAGGCGGTGCACGATTAATATTGACCAGACATTTAAAGTTGTGAATTGAGAGACGATTTAATGTAGAAGAATTTTATCATCATTTTTTCTTTCATTTTTAAGTAAATCTAGTTTAGGCCAATTTTGGATTCTGTTTGTTTTTTCTAGCGTTTTATTGCGTCGAGCCGTAGTTATAACTGTTATATTTTTTTAATATATCTTTTTAATATACATATACAGTGCTCTCTCTAATTCGGACACCTTTGAGACCGGCATTAAGTGACCGTCTTACAGAGATGTTCGTCTTACAGAAAGTCAAATAAAGGGAGACTACTCAATCAGTGAATATCCTACACTATTCACTGATTCACCTCCAGTTCCTCCGAGAGAGCGACGCCAAACTGGCGTAATTTGCGAGCAAAATGCCTTCCCGGCTTGCTGCCATAAGAAACAAAGAAATTTCACAAATAATCAAGCAAGCTGTTCCCGAAATACACGAAGAAGATGACTAAATTAGGTTTGGAAGTTTTAACAGGTAAAGCTTTGTCTTTTTGACTTAAATTTATCGATAAAACCGGTGAAAAAGTTTTTGGTTTACAAAAGCAAATTTAGCTTAAGTCTTGCGTTACTTTATTTGATTGACTTTTTCATAAATAAGCTTAAAACTAAATTTAATAATCTTTTTTACAGAATGATTTTCAATAAAAAAAAGAATTCACAACTCCTTTTGAAGAACTTTCCCCGCAAGAGATAAACAAATGCCTTCAAAAGTTTTATTTGTAGGCAAGAAAAAGCGACGACCGCGGCCATGCAGTCATTGTGCGCCAAAATTGTAATCGTTGGCAACAGTAAATGAGTTAAAAAACTTCATATTTTATGCTCAATTATCTCACTGTTTTAGAAAAACTAAAACAATTATTCACCTTAGTGTCGGTGGCTAGTGGTGGGTTAAGGCCACTACTTAGAACAACTCTCTGCATCTTCCTAAGAAAAATTCTTTGTGTTTCAATTGTTAAATTGTACAGCATTCTTGCATTCTTAAATTTATAACGGCAAGTCCATAAAAAAAGTCGAATATCCCGCATAAAAAAGGTAAATGGAAATTTTCATTATCTTATACAATTTTTTAAAACACCATTGTCTGATATTATACAGCTTCGTAAGGGTGTCGAGTGGCTTTTAAACGGGGCGGAGGGCGGAGGGGGTGCTAAAATCTGAGGGAGAATATAATCAGAATATTACAAATGCTTGGACATAAACTAGGCACTGTTGATTTACTGGCATGTAATCATATTTAATAGAATTTATTTCAGTATTCAGAGACAGGCGTACGGGCTGGGGAGGCGAGGGGGGCTGCAGCCCCCACCCCCCCCCCCCAAAAAAAAAATTGGGGGCAACGAGAGAAAATTTGGGGAAAGCCAGTTTTTAAAGACATTTCCATGCTTTTTCATTATTTTAAAGAGATAAATACTTTTTATTTAAACCTGGAGTTAGCGTAATAATCCAGTTACATTCACACGAGACAGTGGTTGCCTATAGCTACCACGTGATGAGCTTCTAGTTATTAGGGAAGGGTATCATAAGTTGATTTATATATTTGTAGTTTTTTATCGTTGGGCACTGTACGGCGCGCACTAGCTGGAATGGGCTATTTCCAAAAAAACTTCCGCATAACTTTCTAGAGTCATCTCCACTCCTAGAAATGCCGAAATGACCATTCAGAACCTATGCTGGTGTCGGAGTGAAGGAAGTTTCAAAGTTTACGGCAGATAGCATCAGCAGTGGGTCTGAAAATGAAGAAGAAGAGGCTGACTAATTCTCAGTCCCGGTTTGAATTACCAGAAGATTGTTAATTTTTTCAAAAAATCTATCGAGCGGTCTAAGAATTATTCGCTTATTTGCTAAAGTAGACCGAAATGTTTACAAAACCACCAACAAGAACGCCTCGATACATACTTATCAAATCCTTCTTCTAGCAATCGGCACGATCTTTCACACGTGTTTTTAACAAGATTTAAATTGCATGTTCAAAAGCGCCTCTTTTTCTACAGATAACGGCCAAACATCACGATTTTCCTTTTTCTTTTTACCGTATTAATTTTCTAACGATAAAATCTCGATAGCGCTAGCTCTTACAGATTCCGCTTTAACTTCACGAACATCGAGGCGGCCGTATTGGAGAAAAAAGCTGTAGCTAGCTCCCGTGAACGATTTTGTAAGAACATTTCCTGGTGCCAAAAAATATTGTTGCAAGTGATGGCAGTAGATAGGTAATGGCGTCATTTTGTTGCTATAACAACTCCGATCGGTTGCCGGTCTTTTTCATCTTTATCTAATTCAAGTGGTGGTAATTTTTCTAAATGTTTGTTTATGACGACATAGTTTACGCTCAAACTTGGAAGATATTGACCCTGAAATACTGTATCTAGCCACCTTCATATGCCAGTATGCCCTATGTTGTTGCGACGTATGGCTCTCGTTTCTTTTTGTAGACGACTGTTTCGTAAAAATTAGGCAACTTGAGCTAATTTTTTGGGCAAATGGTCTACCGCCCCCTCTGGCAAAAAATTGCCCGTACGCCTGTGTCAGAGACAAATCAAATCTAAAACATTGATGTCACTGGAAGACAACCAGATATAAGATCAGACGTTACCCTTTACGAACATCTTTGCTACAATTATAAGAATTTTTTATGTGCAGTATATAGCACTGAGACTTCGTGCTTTAAATTTGAACTGATCTTTGTGATACAAACACTTTCCACCAAAAAGCCCCTCGTTAAGTTGATCCTACGCTGATTTGAAGCCTGTTTAGTGTATTTGACAAGATAGTTACAGTTACATTAAATCATATAAGTGAAAATGGTATAACAATCTTGTCGTTCCGCAATAATCTTTCAGTCTGAAATTTTCTGTTTGAAGTAGTCAAACAAGGAAAACGTAAGAATGCTTTTATCCGAGGGGCCTGGATGTATTGTATTGTATTCCCGGGTGTATTTTCTAGTTACAGGTAGATGGCCCTATAACCAGGGGGCTTATAAAAAGTAGTTTACGGCGTTGTATGACCTTGTCCTCAATTTGGATAAGGTAAATCAACCATTTGATGTTGAAAACTCTATCTTGCTTCAGAGCGTTATATAGAGGCAAAGGAAGTGCATTTTCTTTCTGTTTTCAGGCACTCCATCTGCTCCTTACAACCTAACGAGCAGTTTACTTCGAAAAGAAAACCCTCCATTTGCTGTAAAACTATCGTGGAATCAACCCGATGAAAACGGTGGTATGCCTGTGGTACAGTATTCACTGGAATATAAAGTTCGCGGCTTGCCTTGGGAGGAAGGTGAAATGAGAGAAACTAACGACAGACACATGCTAGTCTACAAATATGAGGAATCGTACATATACGAATTACGTGTAAGAGCCAGGAACATCTTCGGGTTCGGGCCTCCGTCAAAAGTCAAATTAGTATATTTTGCAGGTATAGTACTTATTTGTAAACCCTCTGAAATAAATCTAAAGATGACTGTAAGGACATGGAACAGGGTGTGCTCAAGAGGAGGTTGTATTAACACTTGAAAAAAGTTATCCATCTGCCCAAGGGTTGATTTCCACAGTCGCGAAATTCTAGTAAGAGTACGTTCGCAAATAAAAGAGGAACAGAGTATGAGAGATCAAGTTCACGTTTAAGAGAAGCAGTTCATAGGTTGTATGTATTTCATTTACGCGAGTAAAATTTACGTGCGTATACACACGTAAAAATTACGCGTTAGTGGAAAATCCACCCTAACTCTCATAACGACAAACGGCCTTGTGAAGAAAACCTTTCTCGAATAATTAAACCGGAATAGTGATTGCAAGAGCTAACATTCTCAGTTAACATTACCAGTTTTCTAGCCTCACGTGTCTTTTTCCTAAATCCCTGTTACTTTGAGGGGGCTCGAACCTATTTATATGCGTGTCGGTTATGTTTTTGAATCGCGTTTTTCGGCAGGAACGAGTTAACCGATTACTATGATTTTTGGCGTCCTTAGTAGACTCTTAGTAAAGAGTGGTGAAACGTTAAGAAAATGGTATTTGTTTTCTTGTAGGTATAAAGGAAAATGTTCGAGGTATCGGCATATATTTAAACCGCATCTTTACAAAAAAATGTAAATAACTTCGAAACCTTAAGACAGATTTCCCGGGTTCGGGCCACCTTAACGTTTAAATCTAGGAAACTCCTCTAACCTAATCTTAATATCAGATGCTGTCTCGATCTGCATCAATGGCTTTATAGGTGTCAACCAGTGTTAAATGTAGCCCCATTTTGAAAGAAAAGGTGCTTCCCTAAAATGATTAACTACTATATTTTTCAGAAAAACCTGGTCCACCACAAAATTTGAAAAGAGGTCTCACACTGGTGTTCCATGAGAATTCAAAAACTGTTAAACTGGAGCTGTTTTGGATGCCCCCGAAATCTAGTGGTGGAATCGTAGTTTGTAATTATATTGTAGAGCACAAGACTGTGAAGACAGAATGGAGCAGTGCCAACCATGAATCTGTTAATGGAACTAGCTTCGCACTTCCAATGAAAGAGTCAGAAACATACACCGTTCGTGTGCGAGCAGTTAACAGTCTTGGCCTTAGTGAACCCTCAAACGTGATCACCATTAAACTGACAGGTAAGTGGTCATTTGTGCCAGTTGGAGTTCTCAAAAACTAAAATACACTCTAAGATCGAAATATAATATATAAAAGTCAATCTATTTACAAAAGTACTGGGCCACGGACGGTTAGTATTCTGCCTGTTTTGGAAGAATCTTTAATGGTACTTTTCATCAAAGTGCATAAATTGGATGATTAGAAAGGTTCGTAGCTTTTTGTAACAGTTTCTTATAATTTTCTCCAAACAGTTGTATGAAAGCGTAGTTAACGATTTTTTAACTGCTCAAAGATCTGCAGACTATCAACCGTAAACAGGAATATCAGAAACAGCAGCCTATCGATACAATACACAACTTGGATCACATACATAACTTGCTCAGAAATCTTCAGCCAGATTGAACGTAACGTGAAATGTAATAAGACACGTTCCTTTCTGTTTTTGATCAGTCTGGTTTCTGATTGAAAGTTTTTAACGTTTGCGATAGTTAAAACGCATCCATTTTGATTCAGACCTTTTCTGTATACGATATAGCGCGTGTGACGTTTAAGTAATGGTTTAATAATAATAATAATAATAATAATAGTTTATTGACACTTCTAGCAGATAATATAACTGAATAAACAGTGAAATTTACAAAAATTTACAAGATAATACTAATAACCATTTACAAGCCCAATGATCAATAATACAGTAATTGTATAATTGTATAATTTATCCAAATCTAAATGTACAAAAGTCATTCGCTCTCTTAGTCTTTTTCATTGTTCTTGTTTGTATTGTATTCCCTGATCTTAATTGATATGGTATCGTTCTTATTGTCTCTTGCGGAGCCAGGAAAGATATTGGGTGACTCACATCCCTCATATCAGCCATTAGCTTTTTACATAAAAGTTCCCTACGACTAGCTAAAGATGTAAGATTAGCCTGATAAAGCGCTTGCTGGTAGCTAGAGTTAGGAAATATTATTCCCAAGGCTCTTCTTTGTATTGATTCAATAGCGTCAGACAGGTATGCAGGGATATCCTGCCACACCTGCACAGCGTATTCTAATACTGACCTAACATTACATAGGTATGCTTTTAGTATGTCTTTTGGCATTACTCCTGCGCGCTTCAATAATCTAAGTGCATACAATCTCTTAGCTGCTTTGGCAATTACGTATTCAGCATGCGCATTCCATTTAAGGTCATCACTAATTATAACTCCTAAAAGCTTATATGTTCGTACACGTTCTACTTCTTTGTTTCCAATAGATATAGGTCGTAAAGTTGTGATTGAATTTTTCATGAAATCTACATACATCTCTTAGCATGAGCATTAGCGTTTTAATATCAAGGCTTAATTTTAATGAGCATATTGATAATCTATGTAAGAAGCTAACACAGCGTATTGCTGTTTTGAAAAAAATCAGGCGTCATGTACCTTTAGATCAATTAATTTAAATAAGGCCTTCAGGCTACAGAAGCGTGCTGCACGCGTTATTCTCAATGTTGATAGTAGAGAAAATAGTGTAGATCCGTTTAGAGAATTAATTGCCTACCTTTTTTTCATGAAGCTAAGATTAATCAGTGCGCATTAGTTTATAAACGTTTGAACGGGGTGTGTACCGATTACATGCTAGAATTACTCAAACGAAACATCGACATACGTTCTACTGAAAGACAAAGTAGATATGGGTATTTGAATTTAACTTGTCCAAAGTATAAACAAGAAGGTGCTAGGACTTTTCAAGTATCAGCCTCTAGGTTTTCGAATTCACTTCCCAATGAAATTAAGTGTAGGTCTAGTTTAGAAATTTTTAAGAAGTCTTGATATAAGTATTTTTTGGAGTCCTATAAATATGTTCATCACTTGATTATAGCTTAGGCTATTCTACTTTATTCTCATATGACGTACGGGTGTGCCACCCAAATGCGGAATCGTACAAGGACCTCACCCCTCAGCAAATATATCGCCAGCATGAAAACGAGAAGAAACGTATGTACGCAAGCCGAGTTATGGAGGTGGAACAAGCCACGTTCCCGCCGCTAGTGTTCACCACTACAGGTGGCATGGCACCTGAATGTCAAGTCTATCACAAGCGTTTAGCGGAACTCCTGTTAATCAAGAAAGGCGAGGATTACTCGACTACGATGTCGTGGATTAGAACCAAAATCTCATTTGCCATTCTGAGAACATCCCTCTTATGTCTAAGGGGATCGCGTTCATTGAGGAGAGTAAATCTCAACCTAAAAGAGATGGATTTTGACATCGAAAGAGGACTTTTGGGACGCTAGATTTCGATTTTAGTGTTTTGAATGAAATGACTTGTAAATAGTGAATTCTTTTTTACCATTTAGAATATTCTTATCGTGCCAGATTTAAAAGAGGAATGATGAAAAAATATGTTTGATATCGGTGGTGATTGCAAAAGATAACAGTAATAATAATTAGTAAAGAAACAATGTCGTGGATTATATTTCACGAAATATTGAGACATTATGATATTTTCGTTCTAACAGATATTTTAATATCTTAAAAGATACAAATTTCGTTTTAATTCCTTTTAAGTGAAGCACTGTACATAGTTCCTTTTTATGAGTATTGAATAAAGATTATTATATTATTATTACTATTATTAACATTCGAGCGCAAAGGCTGAACATTTTTTGACTTTAAGAGCTTCAAACAGCTTCAAAAATTGCTGGAGTGTTTCATTTCTGTAGTGTGTTTCATCCTGTGTGAGGATAAAACTGCGTCGTCAGCATAGAATAAACAACTTACTGGTGAGCCATTTGGGAGAGTAGTAAGGTCATTAGATTAACATGCTTTCGGGAGGTTGGGAATTTCATTCAAATATAGATTTATATTAGAGAAAAAAGATCACATCTTTGTCGTACACCTCTTTGGTAAGGGAAGTAGTTCTTTTGCTGCCAAACCTTAAGCTACATTTCGCGTTGGAGTACATAACATATGTACTGATGTAAGTAGTACTGGCTATTTATTGAGTGACAATGTCCCTCGTTATTCTTTCAGAAAGCGACGTCAGAAGTCTTGCGAGTTCAAACAGCTCAGGTTCAGTGAGAGCAACGTATCTGTTTGAAGTATATTTACCCCTGTTGGCGGTTTTTGAGGCTTTTGCCTAAAAAACGAGCAAGAACGAGAGAAGAGAAACGAGCGAGTTTGCGATCTGAAGATATCGACTTTACGAGTTTACAATAACGCCGTACTTTCTTTGTACCTTCTGTTAGAGTTTAGGCAAAAGATTTCTTGAGGCCCAAAGGGCATTACTGCATTTTCTGCCGTTTCCTTCTTTACATGCCTCATCTTTTTGTTTTGTTTCTGCACAATCTCAGTACTTTTAATGAACCCTAGAACAGATTTTAAAATATTGTCTTTAACAATCCTTAAGGACATCATATATATTAACGACTAAATTCAGCAGCTTCTAATAAGGCTAACCGGCTTCACCTTTCTATCTATCTTTTTGCCGCTTCTTTTCGCGAAAATTGAACAGCGGGCTCTTTATTTCGCTTTTCAGCCAAAAAAGAATACATCGAAAGGAGCTAAATTTCTATTAGTTATCAAAATACTTATCGGCAGCCCCACAATTGATTTTGATTTTCAAGTAAGCAAACCTATTTAGCAAAACGAAATAAAAAACAATTTGACTTGTTTCTTTGCAACATGAAAGGGGGTAGGAAATTCCATTCAAAGTTATTGATGAAATGGAGACCACGGCAAGTAATAAAGAAATATAATAAACAAGCACAAAGAGCTTGTCTCAATTTGAAGACTGTACCAACGATTCACAAGAACTGCAACATGAAACAGTTCTATCAAGAGTAACCGTTGGGTGAGAACTAAGTATTAGATAACATTGTGAGGGGCCTTTTTAGGCCCAGCTTAGATGTCAAATTTCACATGTGCCGAACTTAATTCCAATTTCAGTCGCAGTAATATCATAATAATTTAATAAAATTCATGCATTAAGTTCGGCACATGTGAAATTCGACGTTAGAACCGGGCCTAAGCTGCCATATGCGTCCAATTTATTTTTGGCAGCACGTGCTTATTCCGACGTGTCATTGATGGCCCTGTCTGAAAAAGACTACGCTTTGTTAGCTTCATTTCCATTTTGTTTCAGTTTGACGTGTTTCAAAGATGGCTACAGTTTTAAATATGATACGTGTAAGTCATCAGACTTTTTGTGAAAAAGGAAAAGATGAAAAACCTCAAAGTAGCAAATAAATTGTTATTATTTCTTGAAAACATGTTTTTACGTTCAATAAACAAATCCGTTTAAACGTTTTGGTGACTTACTTTTGTTTTTTTTAATTGAGGATTTTCATTTTCGCGCAAACTTAACCTCGCAGTCTCCAAGGCACGCTAAGGTGCAACTCCCGACTCTAAGCTTGCCCTCCTAAACTGTTAGCTCCCTTTCCCCTCGTTCTTAACCCAAACCAAACCTTTCCGCCACCCTACTCGTAAACGTGACCATGGTTTTACTCCAAATCAAGAGAGAACAAAGGGGTCGCTTACACCAACCCATGAAACCATGGATAATAGAAAGACTGGATAGGAAACTGGCTGACGTGATTGGTTCCAACATAGTGGAAAAATGTGACGTCACATTATCGAGAGCCATTCAACCTCTTACATCCGATGTTTTGCGGGTCTTATTTTTCCTTGCATATTTCACTATCTCTGTCCTCTGTTTTGAAGTAAAGGATGAAGAGGACTTGCTCTTGGAGAAGACAGTTAAAGGGTACAAAACCGGTAGAGGAAAAAGACAGAGTAAATGATTATGAAACTTGTGAGAGCGAAGAATAACTCCGGCGCCCGACAATATTATGCATCAAAAGGGAAGCCTAACTACATAAAAAATATATATACGAAAACTTAGACGTATATAGCTACAAAACACCTATAAAAAAGGCACAGCCTAATTTTCTACAAACCACAAGAAAAGCGGAAATAATCTTTTATTTATTTCTATCACGATTTTGACGATTTCTTTCCTGCTTTTATCGACAGGCTCAGCGGCCCTTGACAAAATGATTTTATTAGCGTTAAAACTGTCGAGGCGTGATGTTTCAAGCACCCAGTTCAAACGAGGGTTTAATTTTCCATTCAATTTATTTACGGACTACCAGTGACAAGAAGCCATATTTGAGAAATGTATAAAACGCGGATAAAAAGCTCACAGCAAGGAAGGAAATTTGCTTGCGGACCACCGTGGAAACGCCGTTTCTAACTTTTTCAAATCAATTTTAATATTAAAGCAAGTTTTTTTTGTTATTTTCCGATATAAATGTACAATGACCCAAGGTACGTGCTGTGTGGTTATTTTTCCGATCCATTGCGATTTAAGCCATTTTCTTTAACCCCGAGTTTCCACTGTAAGAGAAAGGACAAGGCTTCACCGTTCAGTTCGGGATGCCCCATGCGAGAGGCGAAAAACCCTCAGCTTGAAATGGCCAAGCAGCCACAAATCAAACGCCGAATCCAAGCCAATATGTCCTTGTTTCATTTCATCTCATTAGCCGAGCAATCCTGCCACTGCAACCGACGCCAAGCGGCACTTTGTTTTCTAACATCCAAGACAAAACGACACCGAAGGGGCGAGTACATTTTCACCACGACACACGACCGTTGAAAACCCACTTGGTAACCCTGCCTCCTCTACAAACTAGAGGACTTGCCGGACTTGTCATTGGAGACCCAGCTAGAAAACTTGATCTTGTCTTTTTCCGGGATTTAGACTGTCTGCGACGAAGGCTAGTCGTCTCTCACCTTTTGTTTTCTTCTCCTATTTAGGTCATTAGGGCACATCTCTTCCCTCCCTGGGACGTCCCAACCCGGGCGGGAGGGGACTCCCATATGAAAGGGGCAGGATGCTCGTCGTCTCGCTTAGGGCTGTAAATTTCAGATTTTGGTCTCGCTTAGGATGTTCTGAGCAACACCATTATATTTAGCCGTTAAGGATTGTACTCGAAGAAATATTCAAAAATCATATATTTTCATTTCGTTTTTTTTTACTCGATTCGTGTAATCAAAGTTTAAAATGATTGCTTTTTGGGGTCAAAAACGGTTGGGCCACGCCCAGATTGCTCTCCTTTAAGGGGTTTAATTTAAAATTTCTGACGAGCATCCCCGCCCTTTCATATGGGAGTCCCGCGCCGGGCAATCGAAACCTACTGAAGAGTGAGCGATGATAGTTTTGGGGAAAATGACGACCTTTCTGGTGTTTTTGTTGTTGTCGTTTCAGATATTTGTACTCAATTAGGTTCAACTCTTTGACGCAATAAATGTTGCAGGAATTTTGAATGATTTAAGAATATATATATACATTTTTACTTTTAGCCCTCTGGAGAAAACTTTTCCCGGGTAGAGAGGTCACCGGCTGAAGGCGCTGGGCCAACGTTCCCGGGGGGGTTCTTGGGTTAATTTTTGCTGGGCATGTATCGCTGGTCTCTCAGAACACCTACCCAATTATAGTCTATTCTGTGGCCAATTATAGACCCCATCTTAGCCCCTTTGTATTTATTTATCTATCTTATATTAAGGAAGATTGAATGAAGAACTCTTTACTTTTCACCTACAGTACAAAAATTCTGGTACGTTTGCTAACCGTAAAGATGAAGAACTGTTTTACCGGTAAAATCAGAAAATGTGCGACCCGATTCTAGTAACTCTATTGAAAATGCATTGACATTATTTAACAATTAGTCGCCGAAGGCGACGTGAATATCGGCGAATAGTCACCGAGACGAAATCGAGGTAACTATTTGCCAATATTCACGTCCCCTGAGGCGACTAATTGTATTAGTATAATTACATTGATGACCCTAAAACTTAATCCTAACCCTAAAACCAATAGACCCCAACCTTCATTTGAACACGCAGTGGTTTAATTTTAGCCGGAAAAAGTAGGTGAGGGTTAATTTTCAGCTGAAAAATATCTAAGCAAGGGTGGATTTCTTACTGGAAACGATCATTTGGAATGAATTTGCAGTGTTGCAGGAGCAGACCGCTTGATTGACTGATCAGTTAACAGGCATTACGCGTGTTTCAATCGCTTAATTTCCTGCGAGACGTTTGAGTCAGCAGAAGACCTACCTATGGTGGAGTGCTCATTCGCTCGGGGCCGAACTGCTTAGAGAATCGGCGTCAAATTATTATTACACAAATAAAGTTTCCATTATTATTTTATGACGCTGAAAAGTCACTTTACTTGCGAATTTTTCACATATACTACACCCAGTTTCAGCGCGGTGCGAAACGTGCACAGATAACCACCTCCGAACACAAGGACGCCAAGTGAAGAAATCAAATGAAAACGGTTTGCACACTGACGCATTTTGAGAATTGTTCAGAGACAGACGGTTTTTTAAAGTTCACCGCTTTGTAAACTCAGATGTAACACTCTAGATAGCTAGGCCGTCTAGCGGCAGTAGTTTGTTTCCCTCTAAACGAACTGAAAGAAAACAAAATCCCCACTCACCACATTGTCTTTAGAAGCTTGCCGCTTTACACCAGCCGCTTGCTCAATTTCCTGAAACGCAAGAAAATTAAGAATCTCAGCGGATGACCTACTGTCACAAGGCAATTTATCAAACACTCCAGCGAGCCTAAATGAATATCTGTACAGCTAATCGCTTAATATTGTGGCGGAATGCATGTCATTTGATTTCAGACTCTTTGAAAACGCGCGTTCTCCGAGAAGGAATAAGGTTCAAAAGCTACAAAACAGAGCAGCCCGTGTTTTGACCTACTCAAGCTATGACGTAGATGCTGGTTACCTTTTCAAACTTACTTCTAGGGTGGAAAAACCTAGCTTGCCAGCAACAAATCACAAGAGCTACGATGGTTTACAGGTCTCTGCACGGGTTGGCTCCAAACTATCTTAGTTCTAAATTTGAAAGACGAGAAGTCGCATATAACCTAAGGGACTCTGAAAATAAACTCAATGTTCCATTACCGCGCACAAACTATTACAAAAACAGCTTCAGCTATAGTGGCGCCATTCTCTGGAACAGTCTTCCTAGTAACTTAAGGGAAGCAGAGTCCCTTGGGCAATTTAAACGATTACTCAAAGAACTGTAAGGCACGGCATTCGTGGAAAGCAGCTTTTTATTTTTATTACATCAGTATTAGTATTAGGTATTTTTAAAGCTGACGAATTTTGTACCGTGGATAAATAAAGATTATCTATCTATATAGTGTACTCACCATTTCAATGAGTAATGACGAACTCGGTCTCTCATAGCTCTGGGATCGCCCCCTCTGAAAGGAAGAGCAACCAAGAAACTAAGTGATTAATCGTTTCATCTTCTAGACATGAAAGTACTTAGCCTCTTAGCGCACGGTAGAGAAGGAGAGCGCTCAGCAGGTTCTAGCTGATCTCACTGCAAACACACGTACTTCGTTTAATTTTAAAAGAAAAGAACATTCCAACTTACCGCATCATCGCGCTTGTGCGATGAATTCGGTGGCCTTTCCTTTAAACGCAAAAAAAAAAACAAGATAAATAAATGAAAAAAAAAAAAAAAAAAAAACAAGCATCTCTAAGATAAGCAAACAGACAAATGACTAATCGCTTGATCCTCACGGCAAAAATGAATTTTCAGCCATCTGCTGGCTTAAGTCGGGGAACGTACGCTTTCGTAGGGAAAACAGAAAATAGAGAAAGCAGCAAAAACAATTAACACAAAGAAAGTGAATGCAATTCCCGAAAAAATAAAACTGTCAACTCCTTGAAAGGGGAGATCTCATTTCGAGATGAGATCCCAAAAGTCCACGCTATTAAATGACTAAGCACTCAAATAACAGGTTTAGATACTTGAATGAAAAGATGACCTCAAAACATCTAAGGTCAACTGGGACTCTCTCTTACCTCGTCATCAAGAAAAGCTGGATTCTGATGATTCAAGTTTCTGAACCTGGGCCGCTTCTGTCAGAAATGAATAACGAACCGGCTTTAATAGCGACACAAACAAACAAACAAAAAAAAGAATCTTAGGGAAGCTCTAGAAACCGCGAGCTGGGGTGGGTTACCGAACTAATAGCTGAGAATTGGTTACTGCTGCAATCGTGAGCATTGAAAGTCTCTTTAGCTGATGGCTGGATATCTGAGACCCAAAATGAATCGACTCTTCTAACTAAAGACCAATGTTGAAGAAAAGAACTTGGGCGTTTAAGCGATTAAACGCTCTAGTATCACGCCCAAAAAAGCCAAATCTAGTACATCTAATTAAGTAGCTAAGAAAACGTCTCACCGGCTTGGAGTGTGACTGATCAGGGCCACTGCTTTCACAATTCTCCTCCTCTGAGCAATCCATTCTTCAGTTTATTTTAGTCAGTTCTTACTTTCTCTTGTTTTTCCTGTCACACCGAAAAGAAAAAGGCAGGTTTACTCCAGTTCGGATGTTTTGAGGGCGGGGTCTTTGCCAAACACAAAGCCACAGACTGGTTGGTTGGCTGATGTTAAGCATCATTGCGGCTTGAAAGAGAATCGCCATGAAAAAAAAAAAAAAAAAAAAAAATGCAATAATAAAAACAAGTAGAGAATGAAACAAACGACAGACTACCTGTTGTTTGTGTTCCCCTAACGCATCACAATTACAGGCGCAGAGAGGCAGTGGTCACTGCTTTTCAATGGGGGAGATTGCAATCTGAAACCCGCACGGCATGACGCATGACGCCCATACCTTGAAGTGGGCCTGTTTTGATGAACTGACACAAAGAACACCAAACCTGCCGAAAAAGTCACAGCGGACATTCGGCAAGGGACTCGACAATTCCCCGTTGTAAGATTGCCACTCCAAGAATCAGAATTTAGAGGGAACCAACGGTGCAACATATTGACTGACGTCCACTTTTAGGCCGCTGCATCAGTTTCCTGTCACTCAAAGCTACTAGTGTTTTGTTTTGCCGGTTTTGGTTTTCCGCTATTTTTGGCTACAAAAAACAGCTCACGACTACTGAACTATCCAGCCCACGATAGTCCACAAAACACCAGAATACCCCTTCCACACCCAAACCCAATCCCCCCTCCCCTACCCCCTCCCCCTCCAAAAATCAAGAGACAAAACAAACCGCATGTGATTGACTGGTGTTCAAAGGCCAACCAAGTTGTTTTTTCGGTTCTGTTCTTCAAGCGCTTGGCCTCAATAAAACCTTTTTTTCAATAAAACCTTCTTCCCCACACAACATGTACATTGAACATAACGACCGCGTTCACAAATTGCTCACCGCCGGGTTATCCAAACAAAACATTAGCCGCCATCTTGAAAATACTACAAGCCCTTTTCTTACCCATCTAAATTCAACTCCCGCTTAACTTCCCCCCTCGAAAACGCGCCAGGCGCGAACCTCAGTTTTCACTCTTCAATTCCCACAGTTTGTATTCCACTTTCCTACAGCACAAACAGCGCCACAAGTCATTCAAAAGTGTCACACTTTGGTCACCTTTCACAGTTACTTAAACAAAGTCAACTTCCCTTTCCCTGTCAGCAGTATCTTGTCGCAGGCTCAGAAACCCAGAGTTTGGCCGCCGGAGCGCCATTCCAGTTTATAATTAATTTTCTTCGGTATTTTTTCCTTCAAAGCAGCAAGGCTCTTCCACGCAAGCCTTCTCAGGCCGGTGAGTTAGCATTTTTCAATTCACTTCTCCCAAACTGCTATATCTAGCTAAGTGGAATCGACCACCTATTGCTTTCATACACATGTATATATTATCGATCATATACAGAATTACAGCGGGCTTTGTTTACATTTTACCTTAAGCTCATATGCCTTTGTTTCTCCACTAAAATGCTCCATCTTTGCCACTTTAATGCTCGGTCTCCCCCAAAAAGGTCACTCAAATGCTCCAACAATGCCTCGTGCTTTTGCCTCACTAAAATTATGCTCGAACACATGCCAAAATCACATCATGAAGACAGGCTATAAATTCAATTGAAACGTACTTTGTTGGCTGAATCAATTCCATGACACTCAGTTCAGTACAATACATGTGTAGACAATGTCCTCATTATTTTCTTTCCCCAGGCACACTGATACTTAAGGGGTAATCATTTGTCACTCATGGTACAGTAAACACCCGCATCTAATAATTCCTACTTTTTTGGAAGTCTGGCAAAATAGGTTCTTGTATTTTGCGGTACTAATTGGCAATTTAGGCTAAGTAGGTTCCTAATTAGGTTCTTAATTTCTATGCAGTTCATTGCATGAATGCTGATCACTAGAAAAATAAATAAACTTGGGTTTGGTCCTTAAATATACGGCATTTTTTCACAACTCACTCTAAAAGGAGGTTTTTTAAATCAAAAACATGGTAACTTGTTTTAAGAATGCAATTCTTGTTTTCATAGTCATTTTAAGACTTGGGAAATCATTTCAAGGTAATGGGGTATTGTTTTAAGACAGTGCTCAAATTTGGCGTGATTGCTCTTATTTCAAGATCATGTGGTTCTTGTTTTTAATTTCTTTTTAAGGTTCCAAAATATTGCTTGTATAATGCAAATTCTTAATAGTTTCAATCATGAAATGCACAAGCAAACTCAACAGTCTTGCATTTTATTCAATAAAATAACAATTGAATATGAATTCTTTTATTCAATATTAAGATTATATCTCCAACAAGCACTATTCATTAAGTGGAAGTATAACGTCTGGTTAAAAAATATCAAATTGACAACATAGACATGGAAAGTACATGTTTATGGTTCAACAATGTACTGTTTAATTACAGATTAATATCAAACCATTTAAAGAAGAGCTGTAGATGTAGATGTAGGTAGATGCAGGTACTAGTTAATTAATTCCTTAATTAATGCACTGAAACGACAACTACTGTTACCTATGTACATGTAACATCTAGAGATATGGTACATTATTATTTTTCTTTAGTTAGTTTTTTTTTTTTTTTTTTCATTGAGAACCAAATTGTACAACCAAAATTACAGATCTACAAAAAGGCATTTATACCATAAACATTTACTAATAGGCAGTAGACTGAAGCTAAATGAATTATTGTATTATCACAGTGCTAAAAGAAATTAAAACAGAACAACAATTTTGTTATTAATATTATTAGTTAACTTACATAAGGAGTCAGTAAACATTTTCTTTTGCAGAAGTCTTTGATGCTGATTATTCTTTGTGTCAGATATAGTGATGATTTTTGCCTTATTAAACCCATGGACCATGGGACTTTAAATTAAGGAACAAACGAATCCTCCCAAAAATTCATGGATTTAGGGCAAAGTGATTTAGTACTGTGATAATTTAACAATTCCTTTTGCAAGGTTTTAAATTCTATAACCAAGCAAGTGGACTTTTTTTAACGACGAAACGATACGGCATTTTTTCACAACTGTGTTATTATATGTAACCCTAACAAAACTGATTACAGAATTTACTTTAATACAGTTTGGTACAGTGAGTTCTTGTTATACTTAAATTTGCAATCTCAAAGTTACACTCCTTGTTTAAATATTTGTTGATCTATATAATATATATGAATTTCTTGTAGTGTTTATCAGGCTAGACAGATGTCATCAACTTCCAACTTTAATTTGGAGCTATGCATCCAGTCTCATTGATAAAAAAAAATAATACAGTTCTCAAAAATGAGGCTTGTTGACACAGGAATATTTGAACACAACTTCGTGAAAATAGTCCTTGCTTCTTGAAAACTATAAATCATTTCATTCCAGAAGAACCAAGTCTCTCAACCTAGGATTTGCCACCAATTCAACTGGCATTCTGTTTTTCAGCTGCTTTTTTCATTCATCCTTTTGTTTTGTTTTGTTTTGTTTCTTTTCTTTCTTTCTTTGTGTTTCAGTCATCGTGCAAGTCAGATACATCTACATGTACAATTCCTTATTTTCACAAATGGTCTCTTGGTCCGTGTCACTTAACTGACATCAAATTATTTTTTTAAAAACATAATGCTTTTAAGTCTGTGGAACATGTTTCAATGTTTCATGTTTCATGTTTTGAGGATTACAAGATACCATACAATGATAAATTCACATATATACAAAATTACGTGCAAACACATTTCAGCTGACTCGGTAATAACAACCTGGGTGTTGTTTGAGTTGTTCAATATCAAAGCTCAGACTCCAAAGTTGATATTCAAATAACCATAACTTTCCCAACAAACTTAAAAGCGTTGTTGTGTTTTTAACAGTAATTGTGTGCTAGCCTAGTTCAACTGTAAGAGATAAAAGGTTAGCCATCAGGAGTGTATATTACTCAATTTCTCAACTCAACTCTGGTTCTATCTTCAGGCATAGTTCTTAATCAGTTGCTGCTGACATCCACTTGGTCAAAATGTCCATCTCTTGCTTTGGGTGTGCACTTGTCAGGTACTGCGACCACGTGTTTCCGGGAGGAATGCTTTTGCGAATGGCGATCAGGGCAGCAAGCTTGCATTCCTGAGTGGCTTGTTTGTTGATTGCCTTTGCCACTTTGCGTACCTCGGTCCAGAACTGTGAATGGCCGGATTGAAGTTGGACACATAAGATTCTGGGTACTTGTTCTGCCATTTCAGCTATGTTCTTCATGCAGTTTAATCTATTCTCACTACAGAGGACAAGTTTACGCAGGAGATCCTGGACTTCTTTCTTACGACGAGCCGTTTCCTGCACTGAAGCGGTGGCAGAGAACTTGGTGAGGCGGTAAAGTTCATTCACTGCCCTACAGGAGCAAAGCAGCTGGTTCAGTCTGGCATTTTTCGACTCCAGGCTCTTACGGTAGAAGTTGTGGGGCTGGGTTTTAAAGACAGAACACACTTCGCAGTTACGGGACTGACATGGTGCAGCAGGATCCCTGCCCACTGGAGTGGTGTTGGAGCGAATTGAACAGGTATCCTCTGTGCAGATGCAGCGGTCTGAACACATTTCAAACAGTCTCCTCAGAATAATTTTAACTTCCTGCCTTCTGTCCTGTGCAAGGTCAGTCTGAGTACAGACAAACTCTGGTCGGCTCCATATGGAGTCTCCAGCCTCTGATCTCTCCAGGTCCTGCCAAATAAAACAACGACAACCACATGACAATGCGAAACTATTATTAATTTTCTGTGTAAACTACTTCTTGACCCTAAAGTCTGTGTTGTTAAATGTATTGTTGGCGATTTGCGGTGCGTACCCAACATGATGTGATCAGGACGAACCTTTGCATCGACTGGCCGGTGCTTGTCAAAGAAGGCCATTAGCTTCTGGCGTGCTTCTCCCTGTGGTAAAACATCTCTTCTCACGTGTCTCACGGGGCAATTTTCCAGACTAAAATGATCAGTGGAGACTACAGATGGCCCAGCATTGCTACTTTCAGCACCTGATACTGAGAGAGAACAAAGAGGTATATGGCTGTTGATTACCAGTAACAGTGCATGCACCTGACTTTAAGGGTAAGACTTGGCAACTTGCGGGCTGAGACATGATCAGGGTGGAATAGTTCAAAAGGTCTATGTTATAGGCTGAAAAATCTCTAACAGACTTGTTTGATTTAACTTTTGGTTGGGATTGCAGGTCATGCATTGACAAAGAAAGATATTTTAAGGCTGAATTTTTTGACATAAGTAATTTTTTTGTTCCTTTTTGCTCTAGCAATCAAGACTATATTGTTTTGTGGTTACCATTTGGTATTTTTTTAAAAATCTTTTGGCACTGAGAATTCGCACTCTCTATCAACTTTCAAAGTCAAAATCCTTGTTTAAAATAATAATAATAATATTAAGCTTAAACCCACATAATTTATAAGAATGACTCACACTGGAAATATGATTCAACTAAGGTGTTCATTCTAGAAATATGTGATATTCATCTTTCAGAATTGAGACCACTGCTTACCGGGCACAAGGGCAGGAGTCTTTGGCTTTTTTTTCCTTCCTGCTGAGCTAGAGCCACGTCTACGCTTACGCTTCGACCTGCTGGCAGTCTCTGGTGCCTCTTCATGCTGGCCGGCTCCCTTTCTCTGTGCACTAGTATCTCCACCTTTTGCTTCCTTCTCCAGAACAGAATGGGATAGGAGCGTCTCCAAAGCTTTTTCTTGTAGCTTGCTCATTTCAGCAGAACCTTCCACACTCTCTGACACAAGTAGATTTCCAATGCTGTCCAAGATGGAAGCCTGCTGCTGTGTTGTTTGGTCCTCCTCACTGGCACTTGAATCGTACTCGCTTTCCCATCTGTTCTTGAGTGTTCGACTTAGGGCTCTGAGCGTTTCTCCCTCGAGCGCTTGGAATTTCAGGAAGCTGACACCGAACTCCAACATTCCCCGAGTCAGGTAGTCTGGAAGATCACTGTTGTGCTGATATCTAACTGCGCCATACCTGAGAGGAGAAAAGGTACAGTGATGTAGGATGTTAGAATTGTAACATTCAGTTTATAGTATCTACAGATCCAAGCTTAAAAAAAAGGGTTGTGGCTTGAATTGAATTAGCTACACCAAAAGGCTTCGGGTAGACCATGTGTGCTCTGGTCTTTATGCTTTCTGACCAGTCCATACATCCCAGCCGTCCTCTATTTCCTATTTATGTCATAGGATCCTATAAAACTCCTACAATAGGCCAAAAACTTCTATTTGCATACAGGATATTACTAAAATCCTGCGAATGTGCAATGTTTAATAATATTATTTTGGGGCTCACGGATTTACGCCCCAAAATTAAACATTGCACATTCGCTGAAGGTGTTTTTTGCTGTTCACACCCTAGTTGGAACGTGATTTGTACTCTATAACATAGGTATAAAATAAGTTCCTTTATGAATCTTGTTCAAACTCCCTGATGAAGTCTGTATGATCAGACGAAACCGGTCGGAGAAAATAAAGCAAGTTGACAAGATCTGTTGCTGTGGGCTGCGCACTAGTATTTTTTAAAAAAATTACAAAAAAATTTAAAAAGTTTTAATTGATCACTGTCACCATTGGAAAATGCTGTTCATATTTGTAAACCGTCTAGTTAATGAGTGAATTGCAAACACATGTATATGCACAAAGTACAGTTGGAAGTAAAGTGAGATTTCTATGGAATTATCATTTGGGGCAATACATATGAATCAACACTTAAATCAATATTTATACTTCAAAAGAAAGCCATGCGCACTATTACTTTTTCTCAATTTGATAGTCCTTCCAGTCCTTTGTTCAAATCTCTTCAGGTAATCAAATTTTATGATCTTGTCACATTTTATATTGCTATATTCATGTATAAATACCATAATGAGCTCCTTCCTATTGCCTTTTATTCTTTTTTCACTAGAGTAGCTAATATTCATAATTATAACACTAGACTTGCAGCAAAACAGTCTTATTATCTTCCTTTTGTAAGAACTAATTATGGTAAGTTTAATATTAGGTTTCAGGGCCCCTCTATTTGGAATTCCATCGATGATGATATAAAGTTATTGTCCATATCAATGTTTAAGAAAAAAATGCAAGTTCAATATCTCGAAAGATACTAGCTAACACCTTTATTGTACGTCTTTAAGACTGTTTTGCTCTGATTTTTTCCTATTAGTTATTGTAATTGATAAGTTGTCTTATTTACTTATATATCTTTAATTCTATTTATTCTTCAATTTTTCTTCTCTCTTCTTATATATATACTAATGTCTGTGTTGTTTGTGTTTTGACTTTGCTTTTTGTCTTTGTTAGTTTTTTACCGACCTTAATTTGTATTTGCAAAATTCTAATACTGGCTGCCTGCCCTTTTTAACCCTAAAGTTATTTCAGGCAGCCAGATCCCTATTTATTTATTCTTTCTATATTAGTATTATATCACTTTGTAATATTTAGGGCAAAAATAAATTTGTTGTTGTTGTTGTTGAGACATTTTCAATATCATCGCATCTGTGCGTACCTGAAAATCATCCTATAAAACTCCTATATTTGGGATTTAAATCCTATAAACCTCCTATATTTTTGCTCCTGTGATCCTATTTTTCCTATAATTTTTTGGGGAAAATTGGCTGGGATGTATGCCAGCCCTTATTCGATTTACTAATTTGTCGTTTGTATTACCTCAAATTCAACAGGCATCCAATGCTGAGTCCTGAATTTTCAATGGACATGCGGCTCACCAGTGAGGCAACATCACAGATGGCCATTCGACGAATAGCCATGTTACTGGCCTGCGCTGCTACAATCACATTTCCAGGAAGGAAGCCACCATGCGATGCTTCAATGAGGCGCCTCGGGAAACCGTGGGTGAAATGCACGCTTGCTGGAGACCATTGTGGGGCACCCAATATCATGACATTTCCGAATCTACAATGGTGATAACCAAATGCCAGTAGCAAAGTGTCAGTAACCAAATGCTCTAATGTTACAGTGTAAACTGTGTATAGCGGCCACCTTTGGGAAACGGCCAGGCCCAATTAATTTTCGGGAAATTGTCCGGTGATCGTAATGCACAGGGTTACCACTATATACAGGGCCGTTATACACAGATTTGACTGTATTCAGGTCCTCTTCAATTTCACTTACATTGGTCTTCTCTCGTAATCAGGCAGTTGAAAAATTAATGATAGTAGCCAGTGCATACCTTGGGCCAGTTTGTTGCTTTTGATTATTGACATTTCATGCTTCAATAGGTTACTTGCCTAAATAGGGATGGTACTTTCAATCAACACTCTCTTAACAAGGGCTCTAGAGACCAGCACCTCTTTGAAAGTTCTGCTGATCTTGTATGAACTAGCATGCTTCAGTCATCCTTAAGTGAGTGCTGACTGCAATAGTAATGGCCTAAGTACGATAAGTAATGGTAACAGGACTGAGTGGAGTCCAATTCGGTCTGTAATCATACGAGTGATTAACAAAATCGGACGACCGCGTAGCGGGAGTCCGATTTGTTTAATCACGAGTATGATTACAGACCGAATTGGACGACACGACGTTCTGTTACCAATTAATCATAACTTTAACAAAATTTGTAATGTAGTAGGCTATTTTTTGAATCAAAACACAAGAAATTCGAAATTTTGTTTTGCTAGCAGTGAAAAAAAAAAAGCCATTTAAGCGCGCGCGTGATGGCGCGTACTGTCCAATTACTTAGGCATGACGCGTACTGTCCTATTAAACTGTCCAATTAAGGCTGAAATCAGGGCAGTTGATAGCCAATCACATTTGACAATTTTGTTATAGTTATGATTAACTGTGAAACACTGTTCTGTTGTAATAGACAGCACGCTTACCTGTCCAGTCGAACCTTTTGCAAGTTTGTGTCTAATTCTCCTATCCCACTCTCCAGCAAATGTTGTAGCGGCTTTCCCTCTTGCCCAAATAGCCCCTCCTTATCCAGGTCAGGGTGTGATAGCCTTTTATGGGCAGAGCTCTCCTCTGCTGACTTTTGCATCCATCCAGCCTTGAGCTTTTCACTGCAGTAGGCAATTGCCTCAGCCGTGCTCTGGAAGTGTATAGGCTCTGCGCCTCTTTGTGTGCCGACTGATGGAACCAGTGCCATGTCCTCTCTTGAGTCAATTTCGCATGGCAGGGAGAGAGTGTCCAACAACCGCAGGTCGAAATTGAACTCCAGGGGGTTATCTTTTACAGCTAGGGCAGTTGGGAAGTATGGCACTACAAAATCAGTTCCTGAAGCCTCATGCATTTGATCAACCCTCTGGTGAAGCCCAGGGGTGTCATTGACACTTTCTTGTGTCTTAGGTTGAGCCTCCTCATACAAATCTTCCTGTTCCTCCTCATCCTCATCATCCCCCCCACTGTTTCGAGACAAATCAATAAAACCAAGACATAAAATTAGAACAAATAAGAAGTAAGGTGGAATCCCCGGGGATGACGGATGGGTACCAGGATGTTGTTTTATGGGCGTGTCCCAAATTCATCTTCACTCCTAAAAGGTACCAATTCGAACAACCGACTTCTTTTCAAATAAACAGAGATAAAATTTATTTGCATCACAAATACATTTTTACATCGATAGCCACGGACGATAACCTTACAGGCCCCTAGAAGGTACCGAGATAACTCTTGCAGCAGTCATTTGAGGTTTTGGCACCCTAAGGGGTAACCCCGTCATTTTTATAGAGGAGTTTCCCCCCCCCCCCCCCCATCTCATATTTTAAAACAAGGATGGAAAAATGGAAAGGACAGCTGTAAGGGGAGGCTGGAAAAGTCAGGGATTTTTGAAAACTCATGTCTGTGACAATCATGATTAATCAAGTATGCTGAATTACCTTGCCTGAGCCTCTTCCAGGATAAGTGGAGACCCTGCCTTCCTCTTGTTGTGTTTGTCGTAAACGACTCTCTCTGGAGAGAACTGATATGATTCCTGGCTAAAGGCATAATGAAAAAGGTTTACATGTTTCTTTCTTTCTCTCTTTTTTTATTTTTTTTTATTTTTACTTGCATATTAGAACAGAGAATATATACGGTATTGACAAATGGGACAATATGCATGCTGATATTGGGGTTTACAACTCTTCATGCCTTTTTTTTTGTAATTTTGGCAATTTAAATCATTTTCATCAGTGGTAAACAAAAAGAAAATAGGAAAAGAACAGAAGAAAACAGTGATTAAGCTCCATTATCTACATGTGAATTCTCTCGACTGATCTCCATTGCGTTACTATAAAAATTAGTGCAATCAAACATGACGGCCGTGAGAGTGAACGAAATGATCACCGAAGATCAAATGTCTTGATATTTAAACAAATTTTCTCAAGCAGTAGCACCTAGGAAGTTTGTCCTTAATTGGCTTTGATCTTTGACAAATTCTCTGAACCATTGGAAAGCGCCGATATGTACATGCATATTCTCCCAACTCAGCCAACTGTTGGCCTCCTATCTCCTGTGCTACTGCTTGGGAGAGAATCAGCCACGCCCAGTTCAAGGTTGAACAGATTTTACTCTCAAAGCTTATTCAGTACAGTATATACAGTATTTATACAGCAAATTTGAGGGCAGAAAAATAACTCAAGTTTGATAATAATGGAATACTTTTCATACTGTTCTTCTCTTTTTTTAATTACGCATTGATACTTTAGAGAAGATAATTTGACGTTTTAAATCATGCCTTTGCCATTGTTACAAAGCGCTTTGTGTAAGTACCGTAAAAAAAATAGTATCTCATTGTTAAGTATTACAAAAGACGGTTTTGCCCCTGAAACTTTTATTTTAAGAAATTACAGCATTTCCACTGAGATATTTTCACCAGCTCTTTTTGTGGAGAGAAAACGACTTATTAAAAACAGAGCGCAATACCCTTTCGGCCCGTTTTATGTGGTATGTAAGTTGCTCGAAAGTAAGTTGGTAAATTAAGTATGTAAGTTGGACGAAAGCGTTATTAATCATTATTAATTGAACGCACTTCGGTGATCACGGCTGACGAAAATGCCATTGCCAGGAGACGAAAGAAAATTTAAAACAAACTAGTTCATCGCCGGTCTTGGTGCGCTCTGACAACAGCGCGCGACTTCCGGGAGATTGGGTAAAATATCCGCTGGATAAATTACCCAGGCCTTCCTCGCAATTCGCAGTTTTTCCAAGAACGCCATATTTGATTACGGAACTTAAACAAACCTGGTCGATTCTTGTTCTTGCACGCTCGATTCTCCATCCTCTGACTGAACTGTAGAAGGTTTTCTGCTGGCCATAACTAACCAAGTTCGCTCTGCACTCTTGCGAGTTAGAATGGCTGAATATTGCTGCTTTTGCCCGATTTATATAGGCTGAGGGAAATAGCATTGACGTCAGCACTTCATTTTTGGTAGCTGATCTAATCGCCAGGCTGAGTAAGCATGTTTATTTTGGTCTCAGTTGTGTAATCTTGAGCACACTCGATCGTTTATAATTCTTGTCCGTTTTGCTTTTTGATGTGACCTCGCATGAAAATGTAATGCCAATTTTTGTTAGATTTCTACCTTGTATATAGAGAATTAGAATAAACGTGATATTCGATTTCAGTATCTGCGTTCACGTACGTTATTTTCTTTGTATGTCACGATTAAAAAACAGAGAATTTCCTGGAATTTCCTTTCCAACAAGGTAGTCTTTACGCTAGAGCCTAAATAAGCTAAGAAATATTGCAAGACAAGTAAATTGTAAAGTAAAGGTACTTGAGATTTTACTTAGGCCTTCACACGTATTTTGTGGTGAAGTAAAACTTAGCAGCTCGTAAGTCTTACTTAACAGCCTAGTGTAAAGACAACTAGTATCTCCGAGTTGTGAGGACACTCATTTATAGAAAATGTACAGATTGAAATTGCTTTGAACAATTGAACAGAAAGGGTCGGTTCATTCAAACAGAGTTTGGCCAGTGTCCAACAAAACCGCGTGAAATGTAAGGACATCGGAGATGATATTTAAATGTGAATTTCTCAGCATTTCGTTATTTGAAATAACTGGATGGCTAACCCATGTGGAATAGAGCCTCCCATCTCTGGTGTGATGCTAGTTTAACAACTTTATTAAGCTCAATTTTTTCAGTTTTAACGAGTCATTTTAGGGCGTCCGAACATCTGCTTCCAAACTTTGGAACAAATTGGCATCAAATATAAGAGCAGTAAAAAATCTTAATTCTTTAAAAACCTATTAACACACCTTTTTAGACAGGCATTTCCATGTAACGACTAATTCAGCTTTCAACAGAAAATTCAAATGTGTTTTTTTATATATATTTTAAAAAACGATTTCTTAGTTAAATAACGCTAGTCATATTGCAAATTCTTTGCTTTTCATGTGGTTCATTTTTATATACCGTGTATTTTAGTTGAATTTTAATGCCACAGTGACTGTTAAGCACACTAGATCATTGTTATTATCATTCAAAATCAAGCTAAAGCGCCACTTTAAACAGTAATACCTGCGGTACATTTTGTCTTAATTGTCTAGTTTTAATGTTTTAATGTCTGTTTTTGTGTCGTGTCAGGGCTCCATTTAAACTAGCTCTGCTAAATTGGATGCCCCTGGATAAATATGTTTAGTGCTTCACTTAAAAAGAATTAAAAACGAAATTCAATTTGTACCTTAACTTCTGTTAGAAAGAAAAGAAAAGATCACAATGTCTCATTATCTCTTGAAATATAAAAAAATATAACCTTTTATTGATAACAAAACTACTATTAAAACCTATTTACAATTAATTTCACTGAAGAAGAAGAAAAAGAGAAGTTCAGACAAAGCAGTATTTAAAAATCATTTCATTTCATTTGATTTCGATTTAAAAAAAATTGATCAAGATATTTATTCGAATTAAAAACTTTCAGGGTAAAACTCTTAAAAACACACAAGTTGGCAGGACAAAAACTCAATGTACAACGAGATAATCTGTGTTAACTCAAACTAAAAATTAACAAAAGTTACAGAGAAAATAATGGAAAGCGTATACACAGAAATGCATTCAAAAACACACTAAAATCAAAATCTATCGTCCTAAAAGTCCTCTTTCGATGTCAAAATCCATCTCTTTTAGGTTCAGATTTACTCTCCTCAATGAACGCGATCCCCTTAAACATAAGAGGGATGTTCTCAGAATGGCGAATGAGACTGGATAAATATTGAATAAAATTATTATTATTATTATTATGATTTATTGTGATTTTATCGCAGCGAGTAACAAAGAAAGATGTCATCTTGAAGCCGAGGTTCTCAAGAATGAAATAAGCGCCCCCTCTCTCTCTCTCTCAACCCAAAACATTAAATAAGCGCACGGGCGCTAATTCGAGTATTTATGGTAGCCATATAGGTGCAATTCTGTAGGACGCTGTTTCTACTTGTTTATAGGCGCGTTTATCGCAATGAACATTAGCCCACACATCCCTTGAGAGGTTGGCCATCCCCTGTCGCCATGTTGATTCACGGTGGCGAATACAGATAAAGAAGAACTTCAGGGCTTCTTCAGTTCGGTGCGACAGACACAAAAAAAAGGTCCATGCATCTGACATCTTTATTTGATAATCTAGTTAATGGCCTATGCAAATTTCGCAAATGATTACAAGGCGACCTATCGATTCAGAAAGCTACGTTACTGCAAAAACAATTTTGGTTCTGGATACAGAGTGAATGAAAGTGGCGTCAGATGAGTCTTCATTCAGTGCCAAGAGGTGCTAGAACGATAAGAGACCCTAATAAAGATTGTGTATGTAAGTATGTATTGTTGGTTGTTTGTTTAATGCTCAAGAGCAATAATAAGTGAAGGGAAAAAATATTCAATGGGGAAAGTGGTGTCATATTTAGATTTCCTGTAAGGTTAATCAAGTGTATGGGGGGAGTCCTGGGGTCAATTTAATAAAACTTTTACAAGTATAATTTAAGTGTAGCTATTGTTTTCAGAGTCCAGAACAATGGCTGCAGTTGTAAACTACACTTGTAAACGTTTTATCAAATTTACCCCAGGATAAAAGCTAACGTTAAAAATAGGGTCTTTACCCTCATGGTTAACTAGTAAGAATATTGTCATCATTGTCCGGTTAAAAGTAGTCACGAAAATATCCAACACTAACTTTCGCGATCTGAGCATGGCGCTTAGCTCGTTTGAAAAAATGAACTTTTTGCAATAGAGGAAGTCCGTCTTCCAGTTATTCACTGCAGAGATAACGGGAAGTCAACCAAATTTGATAAACATCACGTTGTACAACGTTAGCAGGTTTTGTCGAGTATTTTTTGCATTGAAAAATCTCTTGATGTTTACTAGGCGTTGGGAAGTTTGTGATTTTGCAGGTTAAAGGAAACATTCTGTTCCAGTCTAACAGGAAGGTTTCTGCGTTTAAAGTTTCCTTGATAGGAAGTGCAATAATGCAGGTCGTACAGAAAAAGAGAAAAAGAAAAGAGGAAACATCTTTACGGTGGCCAATCTACTTTATGGGTGTGAAATTGAAATAGAATGCCGAGCTGCAAGTGTTTCCCTGTGTCAATATAGTATTCCGCACATGTTAGGGCTACCGCGGCAAAGAATATCGTCATACCGAGGACAATTTAGATAAAGAATCTTTATATCAAAGCTTTCACTGTGAAACAGGGTCGGGGTATTAAGGCCTGAGACGGTTAGCCCACCCCACCTAATGTTCCCCTGAATGCCTCTATCGGATTTTCAGGAACAAAAACACAAAGGACAGGGCACTACGTCTAGTTCAAACCTTTATTAGAACTTAATCAGCGCACCATGAATTTCACAAACTGAATTTTGTGGTAGTACCACTGGTTAATAGGAAGAAAATCACTTTAAAAAGCAAGTACGGCATACTTCGTTATAAAGTTCGAATCTGCATTCAAACTAATTCCAGGATTTGAGCCAACAGAAGGTTTCCGATACTTTCTAACCCTAAGCCTAACCACTAAGGAAATCTATGTACTACTTGAACAAAAAGAATATTTGGAAAACAATTCGCTTTAATAAAGTAGACGTAGCAGGGAACTCGATCAACCACGACGTTAAATGTGGACAATGACTCGCTTCATTTCTGAAATGCGGGCAAATTTTCCTCGACCTGACACGATGGAGCCTTCATTAAAAGTGAATCTGGTACATTTTACGTGTTAAAAAGCTAAATAATTCATAAAGGAAAAAAATTAATGGTTAACGAGTGTCTTCGTATCTGATAAAGACACGGCTAAACTTCACGTCCAATTTTTTTAGACCAAAGTAACTTCAGATCTTAATATTCGTGCAAGAATGTGTTGATCTACATCAGAGATTTTGAAGCCGTTCAAAAAACTCGCACCGCTTTTTTGAAGTTCTCTTTGCCTTGGCAACGTCGTGGTTGCTGAAACCTGCCTTCGATTCACTAGCCATAACAATACTAAGAAGAAAACTCTTTTTACAGATGGCCTATGTCACATGATGTGGTCTTCAATAGGGCACTGCATAAAAAAAACTAAAAACTAGTACAGCGCTAAAAATGACAAAATATTAAAATAGATGAACTAAACTATAAACTATACCGCTCTCTTATGACGCACATTAAAGTTTACATTTTAGCTTACTTCCCAAGCACGCGTAGCCCGACCATGCTGGAGAAACGCCGACCACCCTGGGGGTGGTGCCGGAATTGGTCTTGGAAAGAGAAAGAGCAACTCGGAGTCCTCCAATCGCGGCTGTAGTGGCGCGAAATGGACACGCGTAAATGAAAAGGGGAAGGAGCCTAACGGGATGCACCGGGGAGGGCCTTCTGTAAGATTGAAAGGAAAAATAGTTTGCTTGCAATGCGGGCAACTAGTTCGTATCCGTCCCGCGGAATGAACAAACCACTTAAGAAGGCACTCCTCGTGAACTCGTTTCCGACAGCATGAGAGTCTGCTGGAAGGAACCTCAAGACTACCCAGACAAACTAAACACTTTGACTGAAGATGTTTTTCCAGCCGTGCCATGTCTCGCTGGTAGCGTTGTATGGATTTTTTCTTTTTTCGATTTCGGTTGCCCATCTCTCGTGACTCTAAAAGACAATGAAACACGTGCGCTCCAATTAAAACTCAAACTATAATCCAAATGCTGTTTACCCTACGCAGATAACAGGACGTGCCTTCTCTAAAGAGCCAATCAGAAGCGCGCTTATATTAGGCATTACATGAAAGTATTCACGCACGAGAGATGAGCAAGCTGGGACGATTTGAAGGTTGAGCGCTAGTAAATCACGCGTACAAGTGAAATTAGCAGAAGAAACAAAGCTGGCCATCCGCTGGCGTGGGAAAAAACCTCGCGCGTACCCGCATGCACCGTGCAATCTCTCCACAGATCTGCGGGAGGTCTTCCTCCCAGCCTGAAGAGAGATTAGACGTTAGGCACGCGCGCCAACGATCTTACCACGGCAGCGGAAAACCTAGCCTTTGGTCTGCAAATTATTTAACGGTCATTGCGCGATTCAAAAGAATAGAAGAAAAAAGATGATCGCCAGCCACTGCGCAGTTCTCGCCGTCTGCATTTGCTTAACGATTTCAGACACTAAGGCGTGAGCCAGTCACGGGTCATGCTTACATTTTTTTTTTTTTTGCGGGGGGGGGGTTCATAATCGTTTGACAGTTCGTTCAATCCATGACATTCAAAGGGAGTCAAAAACCTGATCGCCTTGCCTTTCCAAGATGGTTCTGACATGCCTACAATTGAGTGGATGGTTTCCGAACAAGCGTATAGATGCGTCTCTTGGGCGTCTTGAGCTCGTACAACCCTTCAAGCCGATGGAAGTGAACGTCGATAGGATAGATCAGAGCGCTGGTTTTTTCTTGCCAAACATCCGTCCCCGCTTGAAATTCGTAATAATTTGGGCGCGTATCTAATTCTCGAAGCCAGGCCAACCGAGCGTCTCTTCCGTCATGGGTGTACTTCAATACTTTGGCTAAAAAAACGTCCGGGCGCCCTGGGTTCACATCGCAAGGAATAAGCGCGCATAGTTCTCCGGGGGAAGGCAAATCATCTGAATCTACTGCCTGTTCTATTTCCTGTTCCTTATCAAAAGAGGTAGTCGGAGGCTCGTCCAAAATAGAATTGAAGGCCGACTTACCGAGGTAGCGTAATGCTTGTGACGTGCGCTCCTGTTGTGTTCGGCGATCGTAAATACTTATTTGGGTTCTCAAAGTGTGTTTGCAAACACGCGCAAGAGATTCGGCAAGTCTCGCGTCAGAACTTTCAGGCGAAGATCGAAAGTGCTCGACCAGGGCATGTCTCATTTCATTTATCCCGCAGGGCAAGCCCAGGTTTCTCTTGAAAATGGTCGATAAGTAGAGGGAAAATGAGCTCGATGATCGGAAAGGCATGCCGCGTTTGTTCACAAAGAAGTAGTCGTGACTGCTGTCTCTGCAAAGTAGTCTTGGTCTCGACCTTGTTCTGTATTCCCTGAGATGGTGTGTCAGGAAATCAAACTCTTGATCAAACTGCACAACGTTTGGGCCATATTTTGCGGCGGTTTTATAACCAGTCTCAACCAACCAAACCGGGCCGTTGTCTGAGATGACTACTACATTGTCGCCTTCGGGCAAGCGTCTTAAAAGAGTCTGCACTCCGCCTTCTGGCATTTCCGTCAGCAGGCGAAGAGTCCTCAATTCTCTCCCTCGACCTGGGTTGACAGCGAAAAGGAGAAGCATCGTAAAATCCATGTGCAGCCGCGCCTTGTTTGCAGCAGGAGCGTCCTGGTACTGGCAGTGAAGGTTTCGAACCAACTCTTGGTACTGAGGCCATAAAAGTCTAACGTCAGGCATCTTATCTGTGAAGGTTTTTGCTCTTTCCAATTGTCGTCGAAGCGCGCGAAGGTCACTAGAGACAGAGTCACCTTGGAAATCCCCGTACCTTTGGTCTGCGCCGAGGTATTTTGAAGTGGTCACCAAAGATTGAATATAGCAGCCGGCAGTGGAATTTTGCACCCTCCTGTCCGTGCGCAGGTGGCTAATGAAAGACTCTACGAGCGGCAGGTCTCTTACCAGGGCTAACGAGGGCTTCACCTCCAACTTACTCGCGCCGAAACTCAGGAAAGTGACAAGGCGTTCGACGAGTTTTTGCCACGTCGTCATCGTCATTTTGCCAGAACGCCTCTTGTGATTAAACTCGCTAGTATAAAAGGTTTTCATCGCTTTGATTTCCGTCATGACCCTTTTGAATGGCACGCGATCCAGTCCTCGACTTTCTAAGATACTGTCCACTTCATCTAGCCTCACGTCGGCGCATGATTCGCCAAGGTCAAAACTCACATTCTCTTCTTCCCCTTGCCTCTCCGTTTCTTTCAGTGTTTCTTCTTGTCCTGTGTCTTCCTCTCCTTCTTCTCCTCCATCTTCTTCTCTGCCTTCCTCTTCGTCGTCGTCTTCTTCGTCTTCTTCTTCTTCTTCTTCTTCTTCTTCTTCTTCTTCTTCTTCTTCGTCCATTTCTTTCGACCACCAGTTGGCCGGCTTACTGGCACAGGTGCTTTCAGAATGCCACGGAACCTGAGCAGCTGTTGTCCCAAGGAAAGACTGACATCTATTCACGGTGTCAGTAGTAGCTGTGGGCGTTGCTTTCCAAGCGTGGCAGAGGGCAGATAAATTTTGTTTCTTTTTCAGATTTGTACTGGTTACATCGCGGAAAGGCAATGCAAGTGACTGGTTCTTTGCCCTTTGGCTGAAATCTATGAATGAAAGGTCTCGACTAGCTTTCGGCAGGTAACTGGCGCATGAATTAGCATTGCCTAGGTTAAAACACCTGCTACTTTCGTTTTGTACGCGCGATTGGTGGTAAGCTTGTAAGACAGAGACGTCTCGCTTAGCTATAAGTGAAATTACTTTGTAATTACTGAGTCCTGGCCTAGCCTTTCTGACAATATCAAGGACGCTAGTGGGACATCGCACTAGATTAAGCCCCAGTGTTCGCATGCGCGACTTGATGGTTTGTCGAGGGGTTCCACTGAAAACCTTGTCGCATACTTCTATAAAGGCATGGTAAAAATTACCCTGGCTGTCAGGGACTTCAAACAAGGTGTCAACCGGGTCCTCGTACTGTCCAGCACAAGCAAGGGAAGCTGATGTGACGCTCGCCTAATGAAAGTAAACAAAAACGAAGTTATTTGTAAATACAATGTAACTACGTTGGAAAACTACAGTTTGCTTTCTTTGATACACTGGTGTCAGTTTACGCGGCACGACAAGTTGTCTTGAAATTTAACAAGCTTCCAGTTACTGTATTTATGAAATTGTTATGCTTTAATGCTAATGCTTACTGAGAGGTCATTGGGGGGGGGGGGGGGGGGGGGCGGGTGCTTGGTGCCCGCTCCTCGCTCTTTTCTCTTGCTCTACTTTCAAAACCGATGGAGGCAGATCGGGAGATTTAGAACACAATTAAAATTGACGTTGAAATCTACAAACTCTGAATCTCAAGCGGATGTAGCCTGAAATTCATCCGATTGCTTCGAGTCGTTATGACGATTATTCTCCTTTTTAATTCGAGATCAACAGGCAAAAACTTGGCTCACAATTTTCAAAGAATGATAGTGAAGTTGATCGATTGAACGAGGGTTTTTGTTCTTAGGAGTCATACTTGACGGACAGTCATCTTGGAAATCTCAAATACTTAACGTAACAGGAAAAGTCTGACAATCAGTTGGCAATATTCACAAATCAAGTTTCTGCCTTAATAAAGAACTCCTTATGCACTCTCTGTCATAGGCTAAGCTTTATATGTAGATTACTGTGCGAGTGTCTGGGACTCAATAACTCTTCAGTCAATCTTAAACGTTTGATTACTCCTCAAGAACGGGTCGTTAGAATATTCTACCAGGAGTATACCAGGTACGAAAAACACGTTTTAACTGTGACGTTCATTCATCCAACAGTTGACGTAAGAATTCGTTCCGTTTGCCCTACTGCAGGACAAATGTCAGGAAATTTCACTTGTGTTTTAAAATATCTCATTCCCTTAGCTTTGAAATTCATACTTCAAGACTTAATTATAAATTGTCTAAAGAATATTTTTATAAGCGTCTTGGCACCGCAAACAGCTATAGCTAGTCAGAAATGATACGAAAAGAAATGAACTGCAATAAAATTAAGGTAAAAAAAAAAAAAATATGAAGCGATTAACTAATTTCAAAAATTGTAACTGATCTTAGGAAGAGAAACACATGAAAAAGATGCATTTAAAACTCTAAGGAGGAAAGGAAAAACAAAACATTAGCTCGCTGTTTTCATAGGCAGGATTACAACAGAATTGGTTCTGTTTTCTTCATTTTAAGAATAATTTAGTTCGCTTCTAAACTAAAGTCATTTTTCTCAGTATAAGCATACTTTACTTTTCTTAACGCTTGTGTCTACTATGTCGCCTCTTTCGCCTGTTTTCTTTGTGGTTTGTTTGTCACATTGCTTTTCCTTTTTCTTTTTCAGCAATTGATTGCGCGTTTAGTGTTTTTATCCCGCAGGTTTTGTTAAAATCTGGTTAACGTGCAATTGAGACAGTGCTAATACAGCCTATAGTGTTGTTTTTAAAAGTAGTCTTTTAAGACTTTGATTTGCTAAGATTTAGATTTACATCTCGGCTGTAAACGCTACTGGAAGACACGCCACATGTTATTGGTCTTAATTTTTGTAATTTTGACAAGTCCAATTTTCAAAAAAACAAAAACCAAAAAAGAAATGAAACATTGAAGTCGACACGTGCTAGCGTTTCACTCAAGAATGATATGAACTATTTCCACCGAGAGCAATTTTTTAAGAGGGACAGAAGGAATTGAAAGTCCAAATATCGGGAAAATATTCACCCTAGCTGCCTGCAATTCATGACCCTAAAACTTAATCCTAACCCTAAAACCAATAGACCCCAACCTTCATTTGAACACGCAGTGGTTTAATTTTAGCCGGAAAAAGTAGGTGAGGGTTAATTTTCAGCTGAAAAATATCTAAGCAAGGGTGGATTTCTTACTGGAAACGATCATTTGGAATGAATTTGCAGTGTTGCAGGAGCAGACCGCTTGATTGACTGATCAGTTAACAGGCATTACGCGTGTTTCAATCGCTTAATTTCCTGCGAGACGTTTGAGTCAGCAGAAGACCTACCTATGGTGGAGTGCTCATTCGCTCGGGGCCGAACTGCTTAGAGAATCGGCGTCAAATTATTATTACACAAATAAAGTTTCCATTATTATTTTATGACGCTGAAAAGTCACTTTACTTGCGAATTTTTCACATATACTACACCCAGTTTCAGCGCGGTGCGAAACGTGCACAGATAACCACCTCCGAACACAAGGACGCCAAGTGAAGAAATCAAATGAAAACGGTTTGCACACTGACGCATTTTGAGAATTGTTCAGAGACAGACGGTTTTTTAAAGTTCACCGCTTTGTAAACTCAGATGTAACACTCTAGATAGCTAGGCCGTCTAGCGGCAGTAGTTTGTTTCCCTCTAAACGAACTGAAAGAAAACAAAATCCCCACTCACCACATTGTCTTTAGAAGCTTGCCGCTTTACACCAGCCGCTTGCTCAATTTCCTGAAACGCAAGAAAATTAAGAATCTCAGCGGATGACCTACTGTCACAAGGCAATTTATCAAACACTCCAGCGAGCCTAAATGAATATCTGTACAGCTAATCGCTTAATATTGTGGCGGAATGCATGTCATTTGATTTCAGACTCTTTGAAAACGCGCGTTCTCCGAGAAGGAATAAGGTTCAAAAGCTACAAAACAGAGCAGCCCGTGTTTTGACCTACTCAAGCTATGACGTAGATGCTGGTTACCTTTTCAAACTTACTTCTAGGGTGGAAAAACCTAGCTTGCCAGCAACAAATCACAAGAGCTACGATGGTTTACAGGTCTCTGCACGGGTTGGCTCCAAACTATCTTAGTTCTAAATTTGAAAGACGAGAAGTCGCATATAACCTAAGGGACTCTGAAAATAAACTCAATGTTCCATTACCGCGCACAAACTATTACAAAAACAGCTTCAGCTATAGTGGCGCCATTCTCTGGAACAGTCTTCCTAGTAACTTAAGGGAAGCAGAGTCCCTTGGGCAATTTAAACGATTACTCAAAGAACTGTAAGGCACGGCATTCGTGGAAAGCAGCTTTTTATTTTTATTACATCAGTATTAGTATTAGGTATTTTTAAAGCTGACGAATTTTGTACCGTGGATAAATAAAGATTATCTATCTATATAGTGTACTCACCATTTCAATGAGTAATGACGAACTCGGTCTCTCATAGCTCTGGGATCGCCCCCTCTGAAAGGAAGAGCAACCAAGAAACTAAGTGATTAATCGTTTCATCTTCTAGACATGAAAGTACTTAGCCTCTTAGCGCACGGTAGAGAAGGAGAGCGCTCAGCAGGTTCTAGCTGATCTCACTGCAAACACACGTACTTCGTTTAATTTTAAAAGAAAAGAACATTCCAACTTACCGCATCATCGCGCTTGTGCGATGAATTCGGTGGCCTTTCCTTTAAACGCAAAAAAAAAAACAAGATAAATAAATGAAAAAAAAAAAAAAAAAAAAACAAGCATCTCTAAGATAAGCAAACAGACAAATGACTAATCGCTTGATCCTCACGGCAAAAATGAATTTTCAGCCATCTGCTGGCTTAAGTCGGGGAACGTACGCTTTCGTAGGGAAAACAGAAAATAGAGAAAGCAGCAAAAACAATTAACACAAAGAAAGTGAATGCAATTCCCGAAAAAATAAAACTGTCAACTCCTTGAAAGGGGAGATCTCATTTCGAGATGAGATCCCAAAAGTCCACGCTATTAAATGACTAAGCACTCAAATAACAGGTTTAGATACTTGAATGAAAAGATGACCTCAAAACATCTAAGGTCAACTGGGACTCTCTCTTACCTCGTCATCAAGAAAAGCTGGATTCTGATGATTCAAGTTTCTGAACCTGGGCCGCTTCTGTCAGAAATGAATAACGAACCGGCTTTAATAGCGACACAAACAAACAAACAAAAAAAAGAATCTTAGGGAAGCTCTAGAAACCGCGAGCTGGGGTGGGTTACCGAACTAATAGCTGAGAATTGGTTACTGCTGCAATCGTGAGCATTGAAAGTCTCTTTAGCTGATGGCTGGATATCTGAGACCCAAAATGAATCGACTCTTCTAACTAAAGACCAATGTTGAAGAAAAGAACTTGGGCGTTTAAGCGATTAAACGCTCTAGTATCACGCCCAAAAAAGCCAAATCTAGTACATCTAATTAAGTAGCTAAGAAAACGTCTCACCGGCTTGGAGTGTGACTGATCAGGGCCACTGCTTTCACAATTCTCCTCCTCTGAGCAATCCATTCTTCAGTTTATTTTAGTCAGTTCTTACTTTCTCTTGTTTTTCCTGTCACACCGAAAAGAAAAAGGCAGGTTTACTCCAGTTCGGATGTTTTGAGGCCAGTTCGGATGTTTTGAGGGCGGGGTCTTTGCCAAACACAAAGCCACAGACTGGTTGGTTGGCTGATGTAAGCATCATTGCGGCTTGAAAGAGAATCGCCATGAAAAAAAAAAAATGCAATAATAAAAACAAGTAGAGAATGAAACAAACGACAGACTACCTGTTGTTTGTGTTCCCTAACGCATCACAATTACAGGCGCAGAGGCAGTGGTCACTGCTTTTCATGGGGAGATTGCAATCTGAAACCCGCACGCATGACGCATGACGCCCATACCTTGAAGTGGGCCTGTTTTGATGAACTGACACAAAGAACACCAAACCTGCCGAAAAAGTCACAGCGGACATTCGGCAAGGGACTCGACAATTCCCCGTTGTAAGATTGCCACTCCAAGAATCAGAATTTAGAGGAACCAACGTGCAACATATTGACTGACGTCCACTTTTAGGCCGCTGCATCAGTTTCCTGTCACTCAAAGCTACTAGTGTTTTGTTTTGCCGGTTTGGTTTTCCGCTATTTTTGGCTACAAAAAACAGCTCACGACTACTGAACTATCCAGCCCACGATAGTCCACAAAACACCAGAATACTCCTTCCACCCCCAAACCCAATCCCCCCTCCCCTACCCCCTCCCCCTCCCAAAAAAAACAAGACACAAAACTTGAAACCGCATGTGATTGACTGACCAAAGGCGCGTACGCGTGTTCAAAGGCCAACCAAGTTGTTTTTTCGGTTCTGTTCTTCAAGCGCTTGGCCTCAATAAAACCTTTTTTTCAATAAAGCCTCCTTCCCCACACAACATGTACATTGAACATAACGACCGCGTTCATCCAAACCAAACATTAGCCGCCATCTTGAAAATACTACAAGCCCTTTTCTTACCCATCTAAATTCAACTCCCGCTTAACTTCCCCCCTCGAAAACGCGCCAGGCGCGAACCTCAGTTTTCACTCTTCAATTCCCACAGTTTGTATTCCACTTTCCTACAGCACAAACAGCGCCACAAGTCATTCAAAAGTGTCACACTTTGGTCACCTTTCACAGTTACTTAAACAAAGTCAACTTCCCTTTCCCTGTCAGCAGTATCTTGTCGCAGGCTCAGAAACCCAGAGTTTGGCCGCCGGAGCGCCATTCCAGTTTATAATTAATTTTCTTCGGTATTTTTTCCTTCAAAGCAGCAAGGCTCTTCCACGCAAGCCTTCTCAGGCCGGTGAGTTAGCATTTTCCAATTCACTTCTCCCAAACTGCTATATCTAGCTAAGTGGAATCGACCACCTATTGCTTTCATACACATGTATATATTATCGATCATATACAGAATTACAGCGGGCTTTGTTTACATTTTACCTTAAGCTCATATGCCTTTGTTTCTCCACTAAAATGCTCCATCTTTGCCACTTTAATGCTCGGTCTCCCCCAAAAAGGTCACTCAAATGCTCCAACAATGCCTCGTGCTTTTGCCTCACTAAAATTATGCTCGAACACATGCCAAAATCACATCATGAAGACAGGCTATAAATTCAATTGAAACGTACTTTGTTGGCTGAATCAATTCCATGACACTCAGTTCAGTACAATACATGTGTAGACAATGTCCTCATTATTTTCTTTCCCCAGGCACACTGATACTTAAGGGGTAATCATTTGTCACTCATGGTACAGTAAACACCCGCATCTAATAATTCCTACTTTTTTGGAAGTCTGGCAAAATAGGTTCTTGTATTTTGCGGTACTAATTGGCAATTTAGGCTAAGTAGGTTCCTAATTAGGTTCTTAATTTCTATGCAGTTCATTGCATGAATGCTGATCACTAGAAAAATAAATAAACTTGGGTTTGGTCCTTAAATATACGGCATTTTTTCACAACTCACTCTAAAAGGAGGTTTTTTAAATCAAAAACATGGTAACTTGTTTTAAGAATGCAATTCTTGTTTTCATAGTCATTTTAAGACTTGGGAAATCATTTCAAGGTAATGGGGTATTGTTTTAAGACAGTGCTCAAATTTGGCGTGATTGCTCTTATTTCAAGATCATGTGGTTCTTGTTTTTAATTTCTTTTTAAGGTTCCAAAATATTGCTTGTATAATGCAAATTCTTAATAGTTTCAATCATGAAATGCACAAGCAAACTCAACAGTCTTGCATTTTAGTCAATAAAATAACAATTGAATATGAATTCTTTTATTCAATATTAAGATTATATCTCCAACAAGCACTATTCATTAAGTGGAAGTATAACGTCTGGTTAAAAAATATCAAATTGACAACATAGACATGGAAAGTACATGTTTATGGTTCAACAATGTACTGTTTAATTACAGATTAATATCAAACCATTTAAAGAAGAGCTGTAGATGTAGATGTAGGTAGATGCAGGTACTAGTTAATTAATTCCTTAATTAATGCACTGAAACGACAACTACTGTTACCTATGTACATGTAACATCTAGAGATATGGTACATTATTATTTTTCTTTAGTTAGTTTTTTTTTGTTTTTTTTCATTGAGAACCAAATTGTACAACCAAAATTACAGATCTACAAAAAGGCATTTATACCATAAACATTTACTAATAGGCAGTAGACTGAAGCTAAATGAATTATTGTATTATCACAGTGCTAAAAGAAATTAAAACAGAACAACAATTTTGTTATTAATATTATTAGTTAACTTACATAAGGAGTCAGTAAACATTTTCTTTTGCAGAAGTCTTTGATGCTGATTATTCTTTGTGTCAGATATAGTGATGATTTTTGCCTTATTAAACCCATGGACCATGGGACTTTAAATTAAGGAACAAACGAATCCTCCCAAAAATTCATGGATTTAGGGCAAAGTGATTTAGTACTGTGATAATTTAACAATTCCTTTTGCAAGGTTTTAAATTCTATAACCAAGCAAGTGGACTTTTTTTAACGACGAAACGATACGGCATTTTTTCACAACTGTGTTATTATATGTAACCCTAACAAAACTGATTACAGAATTTACTTTAATACAGTTTGGTACAGTGAGTTCTTGTTATACTTAAATTTGCAATCTCAAAGTTACACTCCTTGTTTAAATATTTGTTGATCTATATAATATATATGAATTTCTTGTAGTGTTTATCAGGCTAGACAGATGTCATCAACTTCCAACTTTAATTTGGAGCTATGCATCCAGTCTCATTGATAAAAAAAAATAATACAGTTCTCAAAAATGAGGCTTGTTGACACAGGAATATTTGAACACAACTTCGTGAAAATAGTCCTTGCTTCTTGAAAACTATAAATCATTTCATTCCAGAAGAACCAAGTCTCTCAACCTAGGATTTGCCACCAATTCAACTGGCATTCTGTTTTTCAGCTGCTTTTTTCATTCATCCTTTTGTTTTGTTTTGTTTTGTTTCTTTTCTTTCTTTCTTTGTGTTTCAGTCATCGTGCAAGTCAGATACATCTACATGTACAATTCCTTATTTTCACAAATGGTCTCTTGGTCCGTGTCACTTAACTGACATCAAATTATTTTTTTAAAAACATAATGCTTTTAAGTCTGTGGAACATGTTTCAATGTTTCATGTTTCATGTTTTGAGGATTACAAGATACCATACAATGATAAATTCACATATATACAAAATTACGTGCAAACACATTTCAGCTGACTCGGTAATAACAACCTGGGTGTTGTTTGAGTTGTTCAATATCAAAGCTCAGACTCCAAAGTTGATATTCAAATAACCATAACTTTCCCAACAAACTTAAAAGCGTTGTTGTGTTTTTAACAGTAATTGTGTGCTAGCCTAGTTCAACTGTAAGAGATAAAAGGTTAGCCATCAGGAGTGTATATTACTCAATTTCTCAACTCAACTCTGGTTCTATCTTCAGGCATAGTTCTTAATCAGTTGCTGCTGACATCCACTTGGTCAAAATGTCCATCTCTTGCTTTGGGTGTGCACTTGTCAGGTACTGCGACCACGTGTTTCCGGGAGGAATGCTTTTGCGAATGGCGATCAGGGCAGCAAGCTTGCATTCCTGAGTGGCTTGTTTGTTGATTGCCTTTGCCACTTTGCGTACCTCGGTCCAGAACTGTGAATGGCCGGATTGAAGTTGGACACATAAGATTCTGGGTACTTGTTCTGCCATTTCAGCTATGTTCTTCATGCAGTTTAATCTATTCTCACTACAGAGGACAAGTTTACGCAGGAGATCCTGGACTTCTTTCTTACGACGAGCCGTTTCCTGCACTGAAGCGGTGGCAGAGAACTTGGTGAGGCGGTAAAGTTCATTCACTGCCCTACAGGAGCAAAGCAGCTGGTTCAGTCTGGCATTTTTCGACTCCAGGCTCTTACGGTAGAAGTTGTGGGGCTGGGTTTTAAAGACAGAACACACTTCGCAGTTACGGGACTGACATGGTGCAGCAGGATCCCTGCCCACTGGAGTGGTGTTGGAGCGAATTGAACAGGTATCCTCTGTGCAGATGCAGCGGTCTGAACACATTTCAAACAGTCTCCTCAGAATAATTTTAACTTCCTGCCTTCTGTCCTGTGCAAGGTCAGTCTGAGTACAGACAAACTCTGGTCGGCTCCATATGGAGTCTCCAGCCTCTGATCTCTCCAGGTCCTGCCAAATAAAACAACGACAACCACATGACAATGCGAAACTATTATTAATTTTCTGTGTAAACTACTTCTTGACCCTAAAGTCTGTGTTGTTAAATGTATTGTTGGCGATTTGCGGTGCGTACCCAACATGATGTGATCAGGACGAACCTTTGCATCGACTGGCCGGTGCTTGTCAAAGAAGGCCATTAGCTTCTGGCGTGCTTCTCCCTGTGGTAAAACATCTCTTCTCACGTGTCTCACGGGGCAATTTTCCAGACTAAAATGATCAGTGGAGACTACAGATGGCCCAGCATTGCTACTTTCAGCACCTGATACTGAGAGAGAACAAAGAGGTATATGGCTGTTGATTACCAGTAACAGTGCATGCACCTGACTTTAAGGGTAAGACTTGGCAACTTGCGGGCTGAGACATGATCAGGGTGGAATAGTTCAAAAGGTCTATGTTATAGGCTGAAAAATCTCTAACAGACTTGTTTGATTTAACTTTTGGTTGGGATTGCAGGTCATGCATTGACAAAGAAAGATATTTTAAGGCTGAATTTTTTGACATAAGTAATTTTTTTGTTCCTTTTTGCTCTAGCAATCAAGACTATATTGTTTTGTGGTTACCATTTGGTATTTTTTTAAAAATCTTTTGGCACTGAGAATTCGCACTCTCTATCAACTTTCAAAGTCAAAATCCTTGTTTAAAATAATAATAATAGTATTAAGCTTAAACCCACATAATTTATAAGAATGACTCACACTGGAAATATGATTCAACTAAGGTGTTCATTCTAGAAATATGTGATATTCATCTTTCAGAATTGAGACCACTGCTTACCGGGCACAAGGGCAGGAGTCTTTGGCTTTTTTTTCCTTCCTGCTGAGCTAGAGCCACGTCTACGCTTACGCTTCGACCTGCTGGCAGTCTCTGGTGCCTCTTCATGCTGGCCGGCTCCCTTTCTCTGTGCACTAGTATCTCCACCTTTTGCTTCCTTCTCCAGAACAGAATGGGATAGGAGCGTCTCCAAAGCTTTTTCTTGTAGCTTGCTCATTTCAGCAGAACCTTCCACACTCTCTGACACAAGTAGATTTCCAATGCTGTCCAAGATGGAAGCCTGCTGCTGTGTTGTTTGGTCCTCCTCACTGGCACTTGAATCGTACTCGCTTTCCCATCTGTTCTTGAGTGTTCGACTTAGGGCTCTGAGCGTTTCTCCCTCGAGCGCTTGGAATTTCAGGAAGCTGACACCGAACTCCAACATTCCCCGAGTCAGGTAGTCTGGAAGATCACTGTTGTGCTGATATCTAACTGCGCCATACCTGAGAGGAGAAAAGGTACAGTGATGTAGGATGTTAGAATTGTAACATTCAGTTTATAGTATCTACAGATCCAAGCTTAAAAAAAAGGGTTGTGGCTTGAATTGAATTAGCTACACCAAAAGGCGTCGGGTAGACCATGTGTGCTCTGGTCTTTATGCTTTCTGACCAGTCCATACATCCCAGCCGTCCTCTATTTCCTATTTATGTCATAGGATCCTATAAAACTCCTACAATAGGCCAAAAACTTCTATTTGCATACAGGATATTACTAAAATCCTGCGAATGTGCAATGTTTAATAATATTATTTTGGGGCTCACGGATTTACGCCCCAAAATTAAACATTGCACATTCGCTGAAGGTGTTTTTTGCTGTTCACACCCTAGTTGGAACGTGATTTGTACTCTATAACATAGGTATAAAATAAGTTCCTTTATGAATCTTGTTCAAACTCCCTGATGAAGTCTGTATGATCAGACGAAACCGGTCGGAGAAAATAAAGCAAGTTGACAAGATCTGTTGCTGTGGGCTGCGCACTAGTATTTTTAAAAAAAATTACAAAAAAATTTAAAAAGTTTTAATTGATCACTGTCACCATTGGAAAATGCTGTTCATATTTGTAAACCGTCTAGTTAATGAGTGAATTGCAAACACATGTATATGCACAAAGTACAGTTGGAAGTAAAGTGAGATTTCTATGGAATTATCATTTGGGGCAATACATATGAATCAACACTTAAATCAATATTTATACTTCAAAAGAAAGCCATGCGCACTATTACTTTTTCTCAATTTGATAGTCCTTCCAGTCCTTTGTTCAAATCTCTTCAGGTAATCAAATTTTATGATCTTGTCACATTTTATATTGCTATATTCATGTATAAATACCATAATGAGCTCCTTCCTATTGCCTTTTATTCTTTTTTCACTAGAGTAGCTAATATTCATAATTATAACACTAGACTTGCAGCAAAACAGTCTTATTATCTTCCTTTTGTAAGAACTAATTATGGTAAGTTTAATATTAGGTTTCAGGGCCCCTCTATTTGGAATTCCATCGATGATGATATAAAGTTATTGTCCATATCAATGTTTAAGAAAAAAATGCAAGTTCAATATCTCGAAAGATACTAGCTAACACCTTTATTGTACGTCTTTAAGACTGTTTTGCTCTGATTTTTTCCTATTAGTTATTGTAATTGATAAGTTGTCTTATTTACTTATATATCTTTAATTCTATTTATTCTTCAATTTTTCTTCTCTCTTCTTATATATATACTAATGTCTGTGTTGTTTGTGTTTTGACTTTGCTTTTTGTCTTTGTTAGTTTTTTACCGACCTTAATTTGTATTTGCAAAATTCTAATACTGGCTGCCTGCCCTTTTTAACCCTAAAGTTATTTCAGGCAGCCAGATCCCTATTTATTTATTCTTTCTATATTAGTATTATATCACTTTGTAATATTTAGGGCAAAAATAAATTTGTTGTTGTTGTTGTTGAGACATTTTCAATATCATCGCATCTGTGCGTACCTGAAAATCATCCTATAAAACTCCTATATTTGGGATTTAAATCCTATAAACCTCCTATATTTTTGCTCCTGTGATCCTATTTTTCCTATAATTTTTTGGGGAAAATTGGCTGGGATGTATGCCAGCCCTTATTCGATTTACTAATTTGTCGTTTGTATTACCTCAAATTCAACAGGCATCCAATGCTGAGTCCTGAATTTTCAATGGACATGCGGCTCACCAGTGAGGCAACATCACAGATGGCCATTCGACGAATAGCCATGTTACTGGCCTGCGCTGCTACAATCACATTTCCAGGAAGGAAGCCACCATGCGATGCTTCAATGAGGCGCCTCGGGAAACCGTGGGTGAAATGCACGCTTGCTGGAGACCATTGTGGGGCACCCAATATCATGACATTTCCGAATCTACAATGGTGATAACCAAATGCCAGTAGCAAAGTGTCAGTAACCAAATGCTCTAATGTTACAGTGTAAACTGTGTATAGCGGCCACCTTTGGGAAACGGCCAGGCCCAATTAATTTTCGGGAAATTGTCCGGTGATCGTAATGCACAGGGTTACCACTATATACAGGGCCGTTATACACAGATTTGACTGTATTCAGGTCCTCTTCAATTTCACTTACATTGGTCTTCTCTCGTAATCAGGCAGTTGAAAAATTAATGATAGTAGCCAGTGCATACCTTGGGCCAGTTTGTTGCTTTTGATTATTGACATTTCATGCTTCAATAGGTTACTTGCCTAAATAGGGATGGTACTTTCAATCAACACTCTCTTAACAAGGGCTCTAGAGACCAGCACCTCTTTGAAAGTTCTGCTGATCTTGTATGAACTAGCATGCTTCAGTCATCCTTAAGTGAGTGCTGACTGCAATAGTAATGGCCTAAGTACGATAAGTAATGGTAACAGGACTGAGTGGAGTCCAATTCGGTCTGTAATCATACGAGTGATTAACAAAATCGGACGACCGCGTAGCGGGAGTCCGATTTGTTTAATCACGAGTATGATTACAGACCGAATTGGACGACACGACGTTCTGTTACCAATTAATCATAACTTTAACAAAATTTGTAATGTAGTAGGCTATTTTTTGAATCAAAACACAAGAAATTCGAAATTTTGTTTTGCTAGCAGTGAAAAAAAAAAAGCCATTTAAGCGCGCGCGTGATGGCGCGTACTGTCCTATTAAACTGTCCAATTAAGGCTGAAATCAGGGCAGTTGATAGCCAATCACATTTGACAATTTTGTTATAGTTATGATTAACTGTGAAACACTGTTCTGTTGTAATAGACAGCACGCTTACCTGTCCAGTCGAACCTTTTGCAAGTTTGTGTCTAATTCTCCTATCCCACTCTCCAGCAAATGTTGTAGCGGCTTTCCCTCTTGCCCAAATAGCCCCTCCTTATCCAGGTCAGGGTGTGATAGCCTTTTATGGGCAGAGCTCTCCTCTGCTGACTTTTGCATCCATCCAGCCTTGAGCTTTTCACTGCAGTAGGCAATTGCCTCAGCCGTGCTCTGGAAGTGTATAGGCTCTGCGCCTCTTTGTGTGCCGACTGATGGAACCAGTGCCATGTCCTCTCTTGAGTCAATTTCGCATGGCAGGGAGAGAGTGTCCAACAACCGCAGGTCGAAATTGAACTCCAGGGGGTTATCTTTTACAGCTAGGGCAGTTGGGAAGTATGGCACTACAAAATCAGTTCCTGAAGCCTCATGCATTTGATCAACCCTCTGGTGAAGCCCAGGGGTGTCATTGACACTTTCTTGTGTCTTAGGTTGAGCCTCCTCATCCAAATCTTCCTGTTCCTCCTCATCCTCATCATCCCCCCCACTGTTTCGAGACAAATCAATAAAACCAAGACATAAAATTAGAACAAATAATAAGTAAGGTGGAATCCCCGGGGATGACGGATGGGTACCAGGATGTTGTTTTATGGGCGTGTCCCAAATTCATCTTCACTCCTAAAAGGTACCAATTCGAACAACCGACTTCTTTTCAAATAAACAGAGATATAATTTATTTGCATCACAAATACATTTTTACATCGATAGCCACGGACGATAACCTTACAGGCCCCTAGAAGGTACCGAGATAACTCTTGCAGCAGTCATTTGAGGTTTTGGCACCCTAAGGGGTAACCCCGTCATTTTTATAGAGGAGTTTCCCCCCCCCCCCCCCCCATCTCATATTTTAAAACAAGGATGGAAAAATGGAAAGGACAGCTGTAAGGGGAGGCTGGAAAAGTCAGGGATTTTTGAAAACTCATGTCTGTGACAATCATGATTAATCAAGTATGCTGAATTACCTTGCCTGAGCCTCTTCCAGGATAAGTGGAGACCCTGCCTTCCTCTTGTTGTGTTTGTCGTAAACGACTCTCTCTGGAGAGAACTGATATGATTCCTGGCTAAAGGCATAATGAAAAAGGTTTACATGTTTCTTTCTTTCTCTCTTTTTTTATTTTTTTTTATTTTTACTTGCATATTAGAACAGAGAATATATACGGTATTGACAAATGGGACAATATGCATGCTGATATTGGGGTTTACAACTCTTCATGCCTTTTTTTTTGTAATTTTGGCAATTTAAATCATTTTCATCAGTGGTAAACAAAAAGAAAATAGGAAAAGAACAGAAGAAAACAGTGATTAAGCTCCATTATCTACATGTGAATTCTCTCGACTGATCTCCATTGCGTTACTATAAAAATTAGTGCAATCAAACATGACGGCCGTGAGAGTGAACGAAATGATCACCGAAGATCAAATGTCTTGATATTTAAACAAATTTTCTCAAGCAGTAGCACCTAGGAAGTTTGTCCTTAATTGGCTTTGATCTTTGACAAATTCTCTGAACCATTGGAAAGCGCCGATATGTACATGCATATTCTCCCAACTCAGCCAACTGTTGGCCTCCTATCTCCTGTGCTACTGCTTGGGAGAGAATCAGCCACGCCCAGTTCAAGGTTGAACAGATTTTACTCTCAAAGCTTATTCAGTACAGTATATACAGTATTTATACAGCAAATTTGAGGGCAGAAAAATAACTCAAGTTTGATAATAATGGAATACTTTTCATACTGTTCTTCTCTTTTTTTAATTACGCATTGATACTTTAGAGAAGATAATTTGACGTTTTAAATCATGCCTTTGCCATTGTTACAAAGCGCTTTGTGTAAGTACCGTAAAAAAAATAGTATCTCATTGTTAAGTATTACAAAAGACGGTTTTGCCCCTGAAACTTTTATTTTAAGAAATTACAGCATTTCCACTGAGATATTTTCACCAGCTCTTTTTGTGGAAAGAAAACGACTTATTAAAAACAGAGCGCAATACCCTTTCGGCCCGTTTTATGTGGTATGTAAGTTGCTCGAAAGTAAGTTGGTAAATTAAGTATGTAAGTTGGACGAAAGCGTTATTAATCATTATTAATTGAACGCACTTCGGTGATCACGGCTGACGAAAATGCCATTGCCAGGAGACGAAAGAAAATTTAAAACAAACTAGTTCATCGCCGGTCTTGGTGCGCTCTGACAACAGCGCGCGACTTCCGGGAGATTGGGTAAAATATCCGCTGGATAAATTACCCAGGCCTTCCTCGCAATTCGCAGTTTTTCCAAGAACGCCATATTTGATTACGGAACTTAAACAAACCTGGTCGATTCTTGTTCTTGCACGCTCGATTCTCCATCCTCTGACTGAACTGTAGAAGGTTTTCTGCTGGCCATAACTACCCAAGTTCGCTCTGCACTCTTGCGAGTTAGAATGGCTGAATATTGCTGCTTTTGCCCGATTTATATAGGCTGAGGGAAATAGCATTGACGTCAGCACTTCATTTTTGGTAGCTGATCTAATCGCCAGGCTGAGTAAGCATGTTTATTTTGGTCTCAGTTGTGTAATCTTGAGCACACTCGATCGTTTATAATTCTTGTCCGTTTTGCTTTTTGATGTGACCTCGCATGAAAATGTAATGCCAATTTTTGTTAGATTTCTACCTTGTATATAGAGAATTAGAATAAACGTGATATTCGATTTCAGTATCTGCGTTCACGTATGTTATTTTCTTTGTATGTCACGATTAAAAAACAGAGAATTTCCTGGAATTTCCTTTCCAACAAGGTAGTCTTTACGCTAGAGCCTAAATAAGCTAAGAAATATTGCAAGACAAGTAAATTGTAAAGTAAAGGTACTTGAGATTTTACTTAGGCCTTCACACGTATTTTGTGGTGAAGTAAAACTTAGCAGCTCGTAAGTCTTACTTAACAGCCTAGTGTAAAGACAACTAGTATCTCCGAGTTGTGAGGACACTCATTTATAGAAAATGTACAGATTGAAATTGCTTTGAACAATTGAACAGAAAGGGTCGGTTCATTCAAACAGAGTTTGGCCAGTGTCCAACAAAACCGCGTGAAATGTAAGGACATCGGAGATGATATTTAAATGTGAATTTCTCAGCATTTCGTTATTTGAAATAACTGGATGGCTAACCCATGTGGAATAGAGCCTCCCATCTCTGGTGTGATGCTAGTTTAACAACTTTATTAAGCTCAATTTTTTCAGTTTTAACGAGTCATTTTAGGGCGTCCGAACATCTGCTTCCAAACTTTGGAACAAATTGGCATCAAATATAAGAGCAGTAAAAAATCTTAATTCTTTAAAAACCTATTAACACACCTTTTTAGACAGGCATTTCCATGTAACGACTAATTCAGCTTTCAACAGAAAATTCAAATGTGTTTTTTTATATATATTTTAAAAAACGATTTCTTAGTTAAATAACGCTAGTCATATTGCAAATTCTTTGCTTTTCATGTGGTTCATTTTTATATACCGTGTATTTTAGTTGAATTTTAATGCCACAGTGACTGTTAAGCACACTAGATCATTGTTATTATCATTCAAAATCAAGCTAAAGCGCCACTTTAAACAGTAATACCTGCGGTACATTTTGTCTTAATTGTCTAGTTTTAATGTTTTAATGTCTGTTTTTGTGTCGTGTCAGGGCTCCATTTAAACTAGCTCTGCTAAATTGGATGCCCCTGGATAAATATGTTTAGTGCTTCACTTAAAAAGAATTAAAAACGAAATTCAATTTGTACCTTAACTTCTGTTAGAAAGAAAAGAAAAGATCACAATGTCTCATTATCTCTTGAAATATAAAAAAATATAACCTTTTATTGATAACAAAACTACTATTAAAACCTATTTACAATTAATTTCACTGAAGAAGAAGAAAAAGAGAAGTTCAGACAAAGCAGTATTTAAAAATCATTTCATTTCATTTGATTTCGATTTAAAAAAAATTGATCAAGATATTTATTCGAATTAAAAACTTTCAGGGTAAAACTCTTAAAAACACACAAGTTGGCAGGACAAAAACTCAACGTACAACGAGATAATCTGTGTTAACTCAAACTAAAAATTAACAAAAGTTACAGAGAAAATAATGGAAAGCGTATACACAGAAATGCATTCAAAAACACACTAAAATCAAAATCTATCGTCCTAAAAGTCCTCTTTCGATGTCAAAATCCATCTCTTTTAGGTTCAGATTTACTCTCCTCAATGAACGCGATCCCCTTAAACATAAGAGGGATGTTCTCAGAATGGCGAATGAGACTGGATAAATATTGAATAAAATTATTATTATTATTATTATGATTTATTGTGATTTTATCGCAGCGAGTAACAAAGAAAGATGTCATCTTGAAGCCGAGGTTCTCAAGAATGAAATAAGCGCCCCCTCTCTCTCTCTCTCAATCCAAAACATTAAATAAGCGCACGGGCGCTAATTCGAGTATTTATGGTAGCCATATAGGTGCAATTCTGTAGGACGCTGTTTCTACTTGTTTATAGGCGCGTTTATCGCAATGAACATTAGCCCACACATCCCTTGAGAGGTTGGCCACACTACCGGTAATTGAGGGGCTGATATCAATACGCTCTTCTCACGTATGGTAATATGCCCGTCCAACCTCGTTATTGAGTACAAGTTCTTTTGAAATGCTAATCAGACGATGTTTTCGTATTTGAATTTCAAAAGAATTTTTACTCGTAAACGAGGTTGGACGGGCATATTACCATACGTGAGAAGAGCGTATGGGGAGGCAAGTCCTGCTTCATCCCCTGTCGCCATGTTGATTCACGGTGGCGAATACAGATAAAGAAGAACTTCAGGGCTTCTTCAGTTCGGTGCGACAGACACAAAAAAAAGGTCCATGCATCTGACATCTTTATTTGATAATCTAGTTAATGGCCTATGCAAATTTCGCAAATGATTACAAGGCGACCTATCGATTCAGAAAGCTACGTTACTGCAAAAACAATTTTGGTTCTGGATACAGAGTGAATGAAAGTGGCGTCAGATGAGTCTTCATTCAGTGCCAAGAGGTGCTAGAACGATAAGAGACCCTAATAAAGATTGTGTATGTAAGTATGTATTGTTGGTTGTTTGTTTAATGCTCAAGAGCAATAATAAGTGAAGGGAAAAAATATTCAATGGGGAAAGTGGTGTCATATTTAGATTTCCTGTAAGGTTAATCAAGTGTATGGGGGGAGTCCTGGGGTCAATTTAATAAAACTTTTACAAGTATAATTTAAGTGTAGCTATTGTTTTCAGAGTCCAGAACAATGGCTGCAGTTGTAAACTACACTTGTAAACGTTTTATCAAATTTACCCCAGGATAAAAGCTAACGTTAAAAATAGGGTCTTTACCCTCATGGTTAACTAGTAAGAATATTGTCATCATTGTCCGGTTAAAAGTAGTCACGAAAATATCCAACACTAACTTTCGCGATCTGAGCATGGCGCTTAGCTCGTTTGAAAAAATGAACTTTTTGCAATAGAGGAAGTCCGTCTTCCAGTTATTCACTGCAGAGATAACGGGAAGTCAACCAAATTTGATAAACATCACGTTGTACAACGTTAGCAGGTTTTGTCGAGTATTTTTTGCATTGAAAAATCTCTTGATGTTTACTAGGCGTTGGGAAGTTTGTGATTTTGCAGGTTAAAGGAAACATTCTGTTCCAGTCTAACAGGAAGGTTTCTGCGTTTAAAGTTTCCTTGATAGGAAGTGCAATAATGCAGGTCGTACAGAAAAAGAGAAAAAGAAAAGAGGAAACATCTTTACGGTGGCCAATCTACTTTATGGGTGTGAAATTGAAATAGAATGCCGAGCTGCAAGTGTTTCCCTGTGTCAATATAGTATTCCGCACATGTTAGGGCTACCGCGGCAAAGAATATCGTCATACCGAGGACAATTTAGATAAAGAATCTTTATATCAAAGCTTTCACTGTGAAACAGGGTCGGGGTATTAAGGCCTGAGACGGTTAGCCCACCCCACCTAATGTTCCCCTGAATGCCTCTATCGGATTTTCAGGAACAAAAACACAAAGGACAGGGCACTACGTCTAGTTCAAACCTTTATTAGAACTTAATCAGCGCACCATGAATTTCACAAACTGAATTTTGTGGTAGTACCACTGGTTAATAGGAAGAAAATCACTTTAAAAAGCAAGTACGGCATACTTCGTTATAAAGTTCGAATCTGCATTCAAACTAATTCCAGGATTTGAGCCAACAGAAGGTTTCCGATACTTTCTAACCCTAAGCATAACCACTACGGAAATCTATGTACTACTTGAACAAAAAGAATATTTGGAAAACAATTCGCTTTAATAAAGTAGACGTAGCAGGGAACTCGATCAACCACGACGTTAAATGTGGACAATGACTCGCTTCATTTCTGAAATGCGGGCAAATTTTCCTCGACTGACACAATGGAGCCTTCATTAAAAGTGAATGTGGTCCATTTTACGTGTTAAAAAGCTAAATAATTCATAAAGGAAAAAAATTAATGGTTAACGAGTGTCTTCGTATCTGATAAAGACACGGCTAAACTTCACGTCCAATTTTTTTAGACCAAAGTAACTTCAGATCTTAATATTCGTGCAAGAATGTGTTGATCTACATCAGAGATTTTGAAGCCGTTCAAAAAACTCGCACCGCTTTTTTGAAGTTCTCTTTGCCTTGGCAACGTCGTGGTTGCTGAAACCTGCCTTCACTAGCCATAACAATACTAAGAAGAAAACTCTTTTTACAGATGGCCTATGTCACATGATGTGGTCTTCAATAGGGCACTGCATAAAAAAAACTAAAAACTAGTACAGCGCTAAAAATGACAAAATATTAAAATAGATGAACTAAACTATAAACTATACCGCTCTCTTATGACGCACATTAAAGTTTACATTTTAGCTTACTTCCCAAGCACGCGTAGCCCGACCATGCTGGAGAAACGCCGACCACCCTGGGGGTGGTGCCGGAATTGGTCTTGGAAAGAGAAAGAGCAACTCGGAGTCCTCCAATCGCGGCTGTAGTGGCGCGAAATGGACACGCGTAAATGAAAAGGGGAAGGAGCCTAACGGGATGCACCGGGGAGGGCCTTCTGTAAGATTGAAAGGAAAAATAGTTTGCTTGCAATGCGGGCAACTAGTTCGTATCCGTCCCGCGGAATGAACAAACCACTTAAGAAGGCACTCCTCGTGAACTCGTTTCCGACAGCATGAGAGTCTGCTGGAAGGAACCTCAAGACTACCCAGACAAACTAAACACTTTGACTGAAGATGTTTTTCCAGCCGTGCCATGTCTCGCTGGTAGCGTTGTATGGATTTTTTCTTTTTTCGATTTCGGTTGCCCATCTCTCGTGACTCTAAAAGACAATGAAACACGTGCGCTCCAATTAAAACTCAAACTATAATCCAAATGCTGTTTACCCTACGCAGATAACAGGACGTGCCTTCTCTAAAGAGCCAATCAGAAGCGCGCTTATATTAGGCATTACATGAAAGTATTCACGCACGAGAGATGAGCAAGCTGGGACGATTTGAAGGTTGAGCGCTAGTAAATCACGCGTACAAGTGAAATTAGCAGAAGAAACAAAGCTGGCCATCCGCTGGCGTGGGAAAAAACCTCGCGCGTACCCGCATGCACCGTGCAATCTCTCCACAGATCTGCGGGAGGTCTTCCTCCCAGCCTGAAGAGAGATTAGACGTTAGGCACGCGCGCCAACGATCTTACCACGGCAGCGGAAAACCTAGCCTTTGGTCTGCAAATTATTTAACGGTCATTGCGCGATTCAAAAGAATAGAAGAAAAAAGATGATCGCCAGCCACTGCGCAGTTCTCGCCGTCTGCATTTGCTTAACGATTTCAGACACTAAGGCGTGAGCCAGTCACGGGTCATGCTTACATTTTTTTTTTTTTTGCGGGGGGGGGGGGTTCATAATCGTTTGACAGTTCGTTCAATCCATGACATTCAAAGGGAGTCAAAAACCTGATCGCCTTGCCTTTCCAAGATGGTTCTGACATGCCTACAATTGAGTGGATGGTTTCCGAACAAGCGTATAGATGCGTCTCTTGGGCGTCTTGAGCTCGTACAACCCTTCAAGCCGATGGAAGTGAACGTCGATAGGATAGATCAGAGCGCTG
>JBBMOI010000022.1:0-155000 GCA_038088405.1 Porites divaricata
CATAAAACGTATTTTCCTGGCCCTATATTGCCTAAAAAAAACAGGTGGAAAAATGGCCAATTTTGCACCAAAACCATGGACTAACCCCTTTGGAAAAATGTCCATTTTTCGACTTTTTGAACTTCTTGTTTTTATAGCCTAGAAAGGCGTTTTTTCCTTCTAGAATATCATAAAACGTATTTTCCTGGCCTATATTGCCTAAAAAAAACAGGTGGAAAAATGGCCAATTTTGCACCAAAACCATGGACTAACCCCTTTGGAAAAATGTCCATTTTTCGACTTTTTGAACTTCTTGTTTTTATAGCCTAGAAAGGCGTTTTTTCCTTCTAGAATATCATAAAACGTATTTTCCTGGCCTATATTGCCTAAAAAAAACAGGTGGAGAAAATGGCCAATTTTGCACCAAAACCATGGACTAACCCCTTTGGAAAAATGTCCATTTTTCGACTTTTTGAACTTCTTGTTTTTATAGCCTAGAAAGGCGTTTTTTCCTTCTAGAATATCATAAAACGTATTTTCCTGGCCTATATTGCCTAAAAAAAACAGGTGGAAAAATGGCCAATTTTGCACCAAAACCATGGACTAACCCCTTTGGAAAAATGTCCATTTTTCGACTTTTTGAACTTCTTGTTTTTATAGCCTAGAAAGGCGTTTTTTCCTTCTAGAATATCATAAAACGTATTTTCCTGGCCTATATTGCCTAAAAAAAACAGGTGGAAAAATGGCCAATTTTGCACCAAAACCATGGACTAACCCCTGTGGAAAAATGTCCATTTTTCGACTTTTTGAACTTCTTGTTTTTATAGCCTAGAAAGGCGTTTTTTCCTTCTAGAATATCATAAAACGTATTTTCCTGGCCTATATTGCCTAAAAAAAACAGGTGGAAAAATGGCCAATTTTGCACCAAAACCATGGACTAACCCCTTTGGAAAAATGTCCATTTTTCGACTTTTTGAACTTCTTGTTTTTATAGCCTAGAAAGGCGTTTTTTCCTTCTAGAATATCATAAAACGTATTTTCCTGGCCTATATTGCCTAAAAAAAACAGGTGGAAAAATGGCCAATTTTGCACCAAAACCATGGACTAACCCCTTTGGAAAAATGTCCATTTTTCGACTTTTTGAACTTCTTGTTTTTATAGCCTAGAAAGGCGTTTTTTCCTTCTAGAATATCATAAAACGTATTTTCCTGGCCTATATTGCCTAAAAAAAACAGGTGGAAAAATGGCCAATTTTGCACCAAAACCATGGACTAACCCCTTTGGAAAAATGTCCATTTTTCGACTTTTTGAACTTCTTGTTTTTATAGCCTAGAAAGGCGTTTTTTCCTTCTAGAATATCATAAAACGTATTTTCCTGGCCTATATTTCCTAAAAAAAACAGGTGGAAAAATGGCCAATTTTGCACCACAACCATGGACTAACCCCTGTGGAAAAATGTCCATTTTTCGACTTTTTGAACTTCTTGTTTTTATAGCCTAGAAAGGCGTTTTTTCCTTCTAGAATATCATAAAACGTATTTTCCTGGCCTATATTGCCTAAAAAAAACAGGTGGAAAAATGGCCAATTTTGCACCAAAACCATGGACTAACCCCTTTGGAAAAATGTCCATTTTTCGACTTTTTGAACTTCTTGTTTTTATAGCCTAGAAAGGCGTTTTTTCCTTCTAGAATATCATAAAACGTATTTTCCTGGCCTATATTGCCTAAAAAAAACAGGTGGAAAAATGGCCAATTTTGCACCAAAACCATGGACTAACCCCTTTGGAAAAATGTCCATTTTTCGACTTTTTGAACTTCTTGTTTTTATAGCCTAGAAAGGCGTTTTTTCCTTCTAGAATATCATAAAACGTATTTTCCTGGCCTATATTGCCTAAAAAAAACAGGTGGAAAAATGGCCAATTTTGCACCAAAACCATGGACTAACCCCTTTGGAAAAATGTCCATTTTTCGACTTTTTGAACTTCTTGTTTTTATAGCCTAGAAAGGCGTTTTTTCCTTCTAGAATATCATAAAACGTATTTTCCTGGCCTATATTGCCTAAAAAAAACAGGTGGAAAAATGGCCAATTTTGCACCAAAACCATGGACTAACCCCTTTGGAAAAATGTCCATTTTTCGACTTTTTGAACTTCTTGTTTTTATAGCCTAGAAAGGCGTTTTTTCCTTCTAGAATATCATAAAACGTATTTTCCTGGCCTATATTGCCTAAAAAAAACAGGTGGAAAAATGGCCAATTTTGCACCAAAACCATGGACTAACCCCTTTGGAAAAATGTCCATTTTTCGACTTTTTGAACTTCTTGTTTTTATAGCCTAGAAAGGCGTTTTTTCCTTCTAGAATATCATAAAACGTATTTTCCTGGCCTATATTGCCTAAAAAAACAGGTGGAAAAATGGCCAATTTTGCACCAAAACCATGGACTAACCCCTTTGGAAAAATGTCCATTTTTCGACTTTTTGAACTTCTTGTTTTTATAGCCTAGAAAGGCGTTTTTTCCTTCTAGAATATCATAAAACGTATTTTCCTGGCCTATATTGCCTAAAAAAAACAGGTGGAAAAATGGCCAATTTTGTACCAAAACCATGGACTAACCCCTTTGGAAAAATGTCCATTTTTCGACTTTTTGAACTTCTTGTTTTTATAGCCTAGAAAGGCGTTTTTTCCTTCTAGAATATCATAAAACGTATTTTCCTGGCCTATATTGCCTAAAAAAAACAGGTGGAAAAATGGCCAATTTTGCACCAAAACCATGGACTAACCCCTTTGGAAAAATGTCCATTTTTCGACTTTTTGAACTTCTTGTTTTCATAGCCTAGAAAGGCGTTTTTTCCTTCTAGAATATCATAAAACGTATTTTCCTGGCCTATATTGCCTAAAAAAAACAGGTGGAAAAATGGCCAATTTTGCACCAAAACCATGGACTAACCCCTTTGGAAAAATGTCCATTTTTCGACTTTTTGAACTTCTTGTTTTTATAGCCTAGAAAGGCGTTTTTTCCTTCTAGAATATCATAAAACGTATTTTCCTGGCCTATATTGCCTTAAAAAAACAGGTGGAAAAATGGCCAATTTTGCACCAAAACCATGGACTAACCCCTGTGGAAAAATGTCCATTTTTCGACTTTTTGAACTTCTTGTTTTTATAGCCTAGAAAGGCGTTTTTTCCTTCTAGAATATCATAAAACGTATTTTCCTGGCCTATATTGCCTAAAAAAAACAGGTGGAAAAATGGCCAATTTTGTACCAAAACCATGGACTAACCCCTGTGGAAAAATGTCCATTTTTCGACTTTTTGAACTTCTTGTTTTTATAGCCTAGAAAGGCGTTTTTTCCTTCTAGAATATCATAAAACGTATTTTCCTGGCCTATATTGCCTAAAAAAAACAGGTGGAAAAATGGCCAATTTTGCACCAAAACCATGGACTAACCCCTTTGGAAAAATGTCCATTTTTCGACTTTTTGAACTTCTTGTTTTTATAGCCTAGAAAGGCGTTTTTTCCTTCTAGAATATCATAAAACGTATTTTCCTGGCCTATATTGCCTAAAAAAAACAGGTGGAAAAATGGCCAATTTTGCACCAAAACCATGGACTAACCCCTTTGGAAAAATGTCCATTTTTCGACTTTTTGAACTTCTTGTTTTCATAGCCTAGAAAGGCGTTTTTTCCTTCTAGAATATCATAAAACGTATTTTCCTGGCCTATATTGCCTAAAAAAAACAGGTGGAAAAATGGCCAATTTTGCACCAAAACCATGGACTAACCCCTTTGGAAAAATGTCCATTTTTCGACTTTTTGAACTTCTTGTTTTTATAGCCTAGAAAGGCGTTTTTTCCTTCTAGAATATCATAAAACGTATTTTCCTGGCCTATATTGCCTAAAAAAAACAGGTGGAAAAATGGCCAATTTTGCACCAAAACCATGGACTAACCCCTTTGGAAAAATGTCCATTTTTCGACTTTTTGAACTTCTTGTTTTCATAGCCTAGAAAGGCGTTTTTTCCTTCTAGAATATCATAAAACGTATTTTCCTGGCCTATATTGCCTAAAAAAAAACAGGTGGAAAAATGGCCAATTTTGCACCAAAACCATGGACTAACCCCTTTGGAAAAATGTCCATTTTTCGACTTTTTGAACTTCTTGTTTTTATAGCCTAGAAAGGCGTTTTTTCCTTCTAGAATATCATAAAACGTATTTTCCTGGCCTATATTGCCTAAAAAAAACAGGTGGAAAAATGGCCAATTTTGGACCAAAACCATGGACTAACCCCTTTGGAAAAATGTCCATTTTTCGACTTTTTGAACTTCTTGTTTTTATAGCCTAGAAAGGCGTTTTTTCCTTCTAGAATATCATAAAACGTATTTTCCTGGCCTATATTGCCTAAAAAAAACAGGTGGAAAAATGGCCAATTTTGCACCAAAACCATGGACTAACCCCTTTGGAAAAATGTCCATTTTTCGACTTTTTGAACTTCTTGTTTTTATAGCCTAGAAAGGCGTTTTTTCCTTCTAGAATATCATAAAACGTATTTTCCTGGCCTATATTGCCTAAAAAAAACAGGTGGAAAAATGGCCAATTTTGCACCAAAACCATGGACTAACCCCTTTGGAAAAATGTCCATTTTTCGACTTTTTGAACTTCTTGTTTTTATAGCCTAGAAAGGCGTTTTTTCCTTCTAGAATATCATAAAACGTATTTTCCTGGCCTATATTGCCTAAAAAAAACAGGTGGAAAAATGGCCAATTTTGCACCAAAACCATGGACTAACCCCTGTGGAAAAATGTCCATTTTTCGACTTTTTGAACTTCTTGTTTTTATAGCCTAGAAAGGCGTTTTTTCCTTCTAGAATATCATAAAACGTATTTTCCTGGCCTATATTGCCTAAAAAAAACAGGTGGAAAAATGGCCAATTTTGTACCAAAACCATGGACTAACCCCTGTGGAAAAATGTCCATTTTTCGACTTTTTGAACTTCTTGTTTTTATAGCCTAGAAAGGCGTTTTTTCCTTCTAGAATATCATAAAACGTATTTTCCTGGCCTATATTGCCTAAAAAAAACAGGTGGAAAAATGGCCAATTTTGCACCAAAACCATGGACTAACCCCTTTGGAAAAATGTCCATTTTTCGACTTTTTGAACTTCTTGTTTTTATAGCCTAGAAAGGCGTTTTTTCCTTCTAGAATATCATAAAACGTATTTTCCTGGCCTATATTGCCTAAAAAAAACAGGTGGAAAAATGGCCAATTTTGCACCAAAACCATGGACTAACCCCTTTGGAAAAATGTCCATTTTTCGACTTTTTGAACTTCTTGTTTTTATAGCCTAGAAAGGCGTTTTTTCCTTCTAGAATATCATAAAACGTATTTTCCTGGCCTATATTGCCTAAAAAAAACAGGTGGAAAAATGGCCAATTTTGCACCAAAACCATGGACTAACCCCTTTGGAAAAATGTCCATTTTTCGACTTTTTGAACTTCTTGTTTTCATAGCCTAGAAAGGCGTTTTTTCCTTCTAGAATATCATAAAACGTATTTTCCTGGCCTATATTGCCTAAAAAAAACAGGTGGAAAAATGGCCAATTTTGCACCAAAACCATGGACTAACCCCTTTGGAAAAATGTCCATTTTTCGACTTTTTGAACTTCTTGTTTTTATAGCCTAGAAAGGCGTTTTTTCCTTCTAGAATATCATAAAACGTATTTTCCTGGCCTATATTGCCTAAAAAAAACAGGTGGAAAAATGGCCAATTTTGCACCAAAACCATGGACTAACCCCTTTGGAAAAATGTCCATTTTTCGACTTTTTGAACTTCTTGTTTTTATAGCCTAGAAAGGCGTTTTTTCCTTCTAGAATATCATAAAACGTATTTTCCTGGCCTATATTGCCTAAAAAAAACAGGTGGAAAAATGGCCAATTTTGCACCAAAACCATGGACTAACCCCTTTGGAAAAATGTCCATTTTTCGACTTTTTGAACTTCTTGTTTTTATAGCCTAGAAAGGCGTTTTTTCCTTCTAGAATATCATAAAACGTATTTTCCTGGCCTATATTGCCTAAAAAAAACAGGTGGAAAAATGGCCAATTTTGCACCAAAACCATGGACTAACCCCTGTGGAAAAATGTCCATTTTTCGACTTTTTGAACTTCTTGTTTTTATAGCCTAGAAAGGCGTTTTTTCCTTCTAGAATATCATAAAACGTATTTTCCTGGCCTATATTGCCTAAAAAAAACAGGTGGAAAAATGGCCAATTTTGCACCAAAACCATGGACTAACCCCTTTGGAAAAATGTCCATTTTTCGACTTTTTGAACTTCTTGTTTTTATAGCCTAGAAAGGCGTTTTTTCCTTCTAGAATATCATAAAACGTATTTTCCTGGCCTATATTGCCTAAAAAAAACAGGTGGAAAAATGGCCAATTTTGCACCAAAACCATGGACTAACCCCTTTGGAAAAATGTCCATTTTTCGACTTTTTGAACTTCTTGTTTTTATAGCCTAGAAAGGCGTTTTTTCCTTCTAGAATATCATAAAACGTATTTTCCTGGCCTATATTGCCTAAAAAAAACAGGTGGAAAAATGGCCAATTTTGCACCAAAACCATGGACTAACCCCTTTGGAAAAATGTCCATTTTTCGACTTTTTGAACTTCTTGTTTTTATAGCCTAGAAAGGCGTTTTTTCCTTCTAGAATATCATAAAACGTATTTTCCTGGCCTATATTGCCTAAAAAAAACAGGTGGAAAAATGGCCAATTTTGCACCAAAACCATGGACTAACCCCTTTGGAAAAATGTCCATTTTTCGACTTTTTGAACTTCTTGTTTTTATAGCCTTGAAAGGCATTTTTTTTCTAGAATATTTTGAAATACATTTTGGGGGCCTATTTTGCCCTATAATCTAGAAATTCTTTGTTTTTTTTAGATTATTGTTTTACACATTTTCCTGGACTTTTTTGCCTGAGATAAAATGATGGAAAAATTTGATGGTTGTTGTTTACATAAGATCCATATTTTTATAGTGTAGAAAGTCTTGTGCTCTTTCTAGAACATTTCAAACATTTCGGGTAGTTTAGAAAGGCCTGTTTTGTATCTAGAACTTCATCAAATACTGTTTTATGCTCTTTTTAAGTGAAAATCGAACTATAAAAAATTTTTAAATGTGTATTGAAATGATGGGTTAATGTCAGTTGAAAAATCTTTTTTGACTTTATGAGATGAATATTTTTGTAGCCTAGAAAGGCTTGGGTTGTATCTAAAACATCATCACATATTAGTTTACATTATATACACACTACTGAAATACCAGGTGAGCTATTGCGTGAAAGCATGAGATTTTTTTACCTTCACACGTTAAATATCACCATTGCTATGGCTATATAATAAATCGCGCCTTTCTCAGCAAAAAGCTATCTTAGTGAAATGGTTTGGTATTTCAGTGGTGTTTATATAATAAATAGATTATTACATGGCCACTTGGAGATACAAAATTTCCCTTGTCATGTCGAAAAATCTTTTACTCATTTGCTACGCGCACTCATGAAATATTTTTCAACGCTCGAAGAAAGATTTCATATCTCCGCGCGGCCATGTAATACTCTATATGTCCTTTTAAGCCAAAATAACAGCAAAAAAAATTCAAATTTTTTACTAAAGTCGTGGGTTGACCCTTTTGAAAAATTCAGTTTTTTTGACAATGGAAGGGGGACATTTTTGTCATCTAGAAAGGCCTGCTTTCTATCTGCAACATCACCAAACATTATTTTATGTCCTTTTTAAGCCAAAAGTGAGATACAAAAAAATTTCACATTTCTGAACCAAAATCATCCAAAAATCTCACATAACCATTCTTTATGTTGTCATGCAATGCTCTTCCCCTGACTTCAAAGAGCATTTTTAAGCATTTAGAATCACTGTCAACAGTTTCCTTTGGGGTTCGATCCAATTAATTTGCTAGGAAGCATTATTCATTTCTTCATGCCCAGGATTGCCTTGCTTTATCCCACAAAAACTAACGTCAGAGTGAATTACTAGATGCATGATTGGTTTGGTCACTATAGGACACAAACCCAAAAGGGAAGGAATGTGGTTTGGTTCTCAGCAGCCGTTTGTGGGGAGGAGCATTGCTTGATGACACAAATAACAGCTAGTTGTAACCATAGCCCATAAAATGACCTTTGCTCTATGATCTCAACTTCGCTGTGGTCGACAAAAAACACAAAAAAAGAACATGGTACAACAATATGTACAACAATCTTGACCTTACATTTGGTCAATAATGACTGCATATTTATTGCTTGATTTGTGCCCCATGTAAGAGAATCTGAATTCTAGAATGTATCATTCCAGAAAGTATCCATACCTCCCCAACGGATGGACAATGGAATATTTTGAGGGGGGGTAACAGAATCCGGGATTATTTTTGTTACAGGAATCAGGAATACAGGTCAAGGAATCCAGAATTCAAGAAGCGCTGACAAAAAGTGGAATCCAACAGCTGGAATCCGGAATCTACGGCTGGATTCCCTTACAAAGGGCGATGCTTCTCTCGAATTTTTGATGCTTGATTCTCTTGAACAGAACACACATATTTATTATGCATACAGGTACTTCGAATTCACATGGATAGACGTTTCAATCGCCATATTGTGTGAAATAGAATGAAATTGCTGCATGCATAATAAATGGTGCTGTATGACGACCTCTCCAGAGAAAAGCCTTCTGGATGAATTATGTAAGTTAATTAGTACAACAGATGAAACTACCTGAAAGCTCCATTTTGCACGCTGGTTCTCGAGGATCAACCGCCAAGGAATGCAAACAAATTCCTGCTCCAGGGTAAAAGGAAAAGTTCCGTAAAAATTCTTCAGGAGTTTTGTCTAGTTTTTTGAATTACGTGTAAATTTTTCGTTCTCATCGTGAAAGGTACAACAGAATCGATTTCTAGGGAATCGACATTCCCGCAGTGAAATGTGTCCCATGGCACCCTGCGCGATCTGTGGATGCCCCCCTGGTGCCTGGGGCATTTTTTCTTTTTTTTTGCACATGAGAATTTTGTGTACCTTCTATTGTCATGTGGTGACCTTTCACATACCAGGCCATAAAATGCATCTTTATATTAAAGATATATGCTTCGCCTTACCTACGTTCTGTGCACGACGTCAAAACTCCTCAAGTAAATTTTGGGGGTTTTTGTCCTGAAATGTAACTGTTGGATCCAAGTACTTAATGTAATGTTAAAAGTTGGTATCGATGATTGTCAGAATCAAGTTAACGGTAACTGGGATAAAAATAAATCAATTTTTTTACTTTCTTTTGTCAGTACATCCCGCTCACAAGCTCAAGATGTGGTCTGTAAAGGGCCCTAAAAGAGCTAACAAAATGACAATTTCCCTTTCCTTACATACCCTACAACTTGTGAAATCCCCACAATTTTATATACATCAGGGCTAAAGAGAGTACCCAGCCCTACTCCTTCCAGCTGCCACTGCCTCTGTTATTCACTGTTATAAGGTTGTGAAGGAAACTGAGTCAAATTAGTCCCTCAAAACAAGGCCGGCCCCTAGTGAAATTTGACAGAAAACTGACCCAGTCTCTCTAGGAGAGGGGGGATTCCCATATAAAAGTGACAGAGATGTTCATTGTCTCCCTTAGGGGTCTAAATTGCAGATTTTTGTCTCGCTTAAGATTTTTGGCGATGGAAAGTAACAAAAAATGTTGTGATGTTTTTGTATGGTCTCCCTTCGAAGTCAATTTAAGCTTGAACCACACCCACATTGGTCACCCATGGGGGTTTAATGATAATTTTTTGACAAGCATTCCTCACTTATATATGAGAGTCTTCCCCTGGCCCAATCTCAACACAACCTCAAAATAACAATTAATATTTTATTATTTCAACAGCTTGCAAAAAAACAAGTTTTATTATCCATTCATGAACTGTAAATCAACAGTATCTGTTATGTTTCATATTACATACACAAATCATAAAAAATGTATAACTTTCTGCAACCATAGTTACAATGTTGTCATACTGAAGAACCTAAAGCTTGTAATCACATCACAGTCTAAGTTACTCATAGATTATATAATATCATTATGATCCCCCTACGTTTTTACTTCACCCTAAGATAGAACAACATTTGTTTTGGCTTATTTGTAAAACAAAATTAAACAAAAAAAAAATGAAAGGGTTTGAAATTCTAGAAAAAAATAAAATTATTGTTTGAACACCACAAATAATAAGTACTCATTATTGTATTTTTTTTTTTTTTTAATATTAGATTTCAAACCGTTTAGGCTCATGATCAACAAAAAATCAAGAGAACTGAAGTAAGATGTTGAAATGATAAGACCACAACGATTAATTTACAATATCCTGCTAACAAAATTAATATCCATTCATCTAAATGTGTTAGTCATATAAGACAAAATCAATACAGAAACTCAATTGATTTTGTCTCGAGAAGTCAATTAAACACACAGAAAGAAAAGTTACTGCACTTTTCACTAACACGTACACTGAATTTTTTTTATCAACCAGTACTCTTGTTCTTCTCTGACCATACCAAAATAATATTGATTCCTCAACAATTCGTTTTTTTTTTTATAAATGGCTTAAAATGCTGACTGTGAGGTTCATGATTGGAACATTTTCTTCTTAATCACTCTTGTTTCAAAGAGTTCTATATTTTCCTGCCACATTAACTGAACGGCAGATCAAAAATTAATCCTCTAGCAATGTACTGAACTTGAAAGTGTGTAGCTGACTGATAAAGAAAGTATCAGTGGATTGAGATGGGCAGAGTTTGAATAATTATTAATGTATGTGATGTGTGACATATCTATAATTGGTTACAATTTTTATTACAAGGTATGTTACTATTTATAATCTTAGTTGGAGGCACAATCACTCCTTTTTGCTTTTGTGCATGGTTACACATTTCCCCCTCGGAAACAAGGATGTTAATGATGAGATTGTAGCATTGGGAGTCTGTGGACAAGATCCTATGGTGTGACAATTTGTACACTAAACCTAAACCTCCACAGCTGAATACTTTCACATGGTTCTGTTTATTTTTGATACTTGTTAAAATTAAATTTGGAATTTTAAATTTAGTCAAGAATTTCAGTCTTGACCAAAATGGTAAAAATGGAAGTGATCATTTTTTTTAAATTTCCCACTTAAAATGGGGACCCACCTGGTTTAAACACACAGGAAACCAAATACAATTTCCTACACTTACCTATTGTAAGCCTATGGGGCAAAGTTAATAATAATAATAATAACTATAATAATAAATTTATAATGCACCTTTTCCATGCAAATAATTATGATTAAAAGCACATTATTGATCTACAACTGTGGAAATGTATTTAACTTAGTTGATCTATTCCAACAGAAGCTTTAAATGTCTGCATCCAAAGCTAACTTGAAATTTTTTCTACCCACCTTTTGTGCCTGAAGTTGTAAAATCAAGACACACTTAAGGTCACATCTTAAAATTTAGAAAAACTTCATTTCCACATGAAGGTGGATTACCACTGACACTTAATTTGAATTGATACGTGCTAATGTTGTGCGCAGGGCTGTGCTCCAGGGTGACAAGAAAATCACAGCTTTTTTGTATTAATCCTGTTTGGCACCCTGGATTTAACAGGTTTAGCTTACTGGGCTCCTTTCAATTATTTCTTAGAGCACAGCCTTATGTATAAGGATAACACTTGTGTATAGAGCTACTTCGGGAAAGGTTGGAGGAAAAAGTGCACCCAACAATCCCAAAAGGTATTGTGGGTTGTTTTGAGTTCACTGTTCTTCAAAGAAATTTGAAAGAATTGCACGAAAGGTCATGGACGTATGTTTGTGAGTACTTAAGGTAAGCAATAAAAAGTATTTTCAACAGCTACATTGTTGGGAACAGTGTATTGATCATAACCAATATTGCCTTTTGGGATTGTCGCGTGCACATTTCTTCCGACAACCTTTCTTGAAATACACTGTAGTTGTAGACATAGAAGTTTAACAAGGTTTAACTATGCACAGCCTTTCATGCTTTGTCTCAATTTCATTTATGCACCCACCTTATTTTTTTCATGCGTATGCATGTAAAAATTAGACAAAAGTCGAGAAACTTCATAATCAAACTTCCCATGGTCGAGTACCGAAATAGTGCTCTGACTAGCCAAAAAAAAACAATTTGGGTACACAGATCTTGGATAGGTGGTCACACATGACTGTTTTACTGAACCATGCAGATGAGCAGGAGATAGTTTTGCTTGAATGGTCACACCTGATCAGATCAGGGCATTGGATCTGTACCTACATCATATGTCTATAATTGACTGTGGATCCAAAAGGATTAAATAAAATGAATGTTAAAGGTAAAAAAAAAGTTGCCACTACCTTTTGGTTGTCCAGTCGGAAAGTCCAAATAAAATACAATGCCATTTCATTCCCAAACAATACTTGCTTTAATAACTAAAAAAAACTCTCCTTCCATTTCTAAACAAGAGATCTCCCTTTCCAGTGCCCCCCCCCCCCCCCCCACCCCGGCCCAACAAGATGTGCAAAAACTTCTAGCATAGCTATAGTAAATTAAGCAAGTTCTGTGGGAACAAGTCCAAACTTTATAATATACAGCACTTTCTCTTGCCATGTCTCCTTTTCCTTGTTTCAAGAGCTGCTTTTGTAGCTTCTTTAAATACATCTCTCACTCCCTCCTTTGTTTTCGCTGAGCATTCCATGTAGCAGTGGGCATTTATCTTATCACCCATTGAACTGCCTTCCTCTTGCTTCACTGGCTCCTGTTTCATCTTTGCTAATTCTCTCTTGGTGTTTTCATCATTTCTTAAATCTTTCTTGTTACCCACCAAAATGATGGGTACATTTGGGCAGAAATGCTTTACTTCAGGAGTCCATTTTTCAGGTATGTTCTCTAAACTATCAGGACTATCAATGGAGAAGCACATCAGAATTACATCTGTGTCCGGATAGGAGAGCGGACGTAGCCTATCATAATCTTCCTGCCCAGCTGTATCCCATAAAGCTAGCTCTACCTTCTTGGTCTCCACTTCAATGTCGGCCACATAATTTTCAAAAACTGTTGGCACATAAACCTCAGGGAACTGATCTTTGGAGAACACAATTAAAAGGCAAGTTTTCCCGCAAGCACCATCTCCCACAATGACCAGTTTTTTCCTGATGGCTGTCATCGTGTTAAATACTCAAGCTACAAAGGAGAAAAAGAAACCAGTGCTCAGTTTTAGCTCATACAATTTACATCTTGCAAAAGACGATCGTCTCCATCACTGTGAGGATAAGCTTTTGCTTTCTCAATAATAGAATACAGTTGTCACAGATGACTTTCTTTTTACAAATTTTTCTTTCAATTGCTTCAACTGTCTGTAACAACCAAAAGACAACATACATGTACCAAAGACAAGATTACAGGTTACAGACTATCCTAGGTGGCAGGAGGGGGGGGGGGGGGGGGTTACTTTCTCTTATGGCATATTAAGAGAGGCTCTCCCCTAAAGGGGTATTTTTCTCAGGCATGGTACGGATTAATTTCACTAGCTGAAGTATAAATATGAAAGGGTGAGGAAATCGTCATTTCTTTCTGTAAAAATGACCTAAAAGGGCTACAGAAGGATTTTATGGCTGTGAAAAAGTTCAGAGAACATTCTGGATTTGTGATTTATTCACATTTAAAAGACGGTGAATTTAAAGCAGTTAGAAGGGATGCAAAGTTTTATACTATAGGTATGTGAAAGGGATACCATTTGTTAATGCAAGGTACATGAAAGGGGTACTTTTTCTGTCAAAAAATGGTATTATAAAAGGGTAAGGGGTTGGACCTTGGGGCAGCACCTCCGGCATAAGACTTTATTGAGTACCACCCAGGGCAGATGAGAATGCCCAGGGGGGGGGGGGGGGGGGGGATACGCCATACATTATGTATACGGCTATGTGCCACCCAATGGGGTCGTGATTTTGAAGCTCCTGATTTAGAATGGGGTATCCATTTCAGAGGCGTTTTCTAGAACGGGGTATAATATTTAATAAGATGGGAAATAAAATAAAAATTATGGATCACGGCTTTATCTTTTTAAAACAACAGGCCTATTTCAATTTACAAACTTTCTAGAATGGGGTATAAAAAATTGGCCCATTTCTAGAACGGGGTATCAATTTCAGGGGAAATTTGTTTTAGAATGGGGTGCCAATTTGGAGTCCCTGGTGGCACATACTTACCCAAAAAATACTTAAGTGCCCCCCCGGGGAGAATGCATCTCATCAGTGTGTTACAACACAGTCAAACTTGTTATTACTGGCACTGAGGGGGCCATAGAATAACGATAATAATAATAATTCCTTTATTTACTCTTGGCAATACTGATAGCACTTATGCTAGTGGGGCCGAGCAAATGACTCAAATCAAACATAAAAGGGTTAGGAATCCCAACTGGCCGGAGGCAAACCAGCTGGCTTTTTACAAGCATGGTTGAGGGACTACCATGATCAAATCCAGCTAGCGGTCAGGGCGGGACTTGAACTCAGGACTCCGAATTGCAAGTCCAGTGCGCTAACCGCTCAGCCACGCTGCCTCCAAATTATCAGGCTGTCCCTATCAAGTGGGTCAAGCAAGTTCTGTCTAAAATATACCATCTGCTTAAACAAAATACTAAACAATTAAAACAAGATGTAAGCATTGCCAAATTAAACATCTCTAAATTTCATAAAGCCATCATTCCCCGGATTATGCCCATGGAAGCACTTAAAAGTCGCTCATTTATAAATTTCTTAATCAAAAGCTATTCCCACTGGTGCACAACTCATTTGATGTGAAAGTATAGTCGACCCATGATAACTCAAACCTTCTAGGGAAATTGAAAAAAGTTTGAGTTACTGGGAGTTCATGTTATCGGGAGTTTAAAGCAAATAACTGGAAATAAGCAAATGCATGGAGAGGGAACGTAATATTTTTAAGCGACAAAGTATACTGGGATAGACACTGAATTTTAGCTGGAGTGACAAAAAAGTAAAGACAAAGAATTGACATGGTTGTTTCGAAATAAGTTCAATGTTTTGTACTTCAGTACACTGTTTTTTCCCCATGTTTTTCCTTGAGGGTAAAATACGTAATCTACAATTGATCTGAAGGGAAAGAATCAATTACTTCGAGTTAGCATTGAGGAGGTTCGGGTTATTGAGGGTTCTAGTTACCGATAGGTTAGATTACAGCAAATGTATGAAGGAAATCTAGGGGAAATCGACTTTGGTTCAAGTTAGCACAAGGTTAAAGTTACCAAGGGTTGGAGTTTTTGGGAGTCAACTGAAGTCTGAAATTGACTTCTACTATTCAACCTATCTGTTGCACTGTAGCACTGGGAACACTGACATGCTGTCAAACGAAGGTTTTTTTACCTTCAAAAAGGAAAGGTTTATTACAGCACACAGTTGACAGTCAAATGTCTGCATTAGTGAGGTTTACATTCTATGTGAATCTGTTAATTGGGATAGAAAAAGTGTCCACTGTCCACATTAACTGGTGTCGGTATTAAGCAGGTTGAATTTAGAGAAAATGTAAGGTTTTTCCCTGGGCAAAAAAAAACAACAGTCTATATAATTCATGAGATATCAGTATAAAGTGGGGTTTGCTGTATTGGTCTTTGCTTGCACCATAAATTATTTGCCTTTACAATATATCTACAGAGACATTGCCTACTCCTCCCTACAAAATGAAAAATGACTGTATTTGGAATTCAGACTAGGGAAATACATACCCCCCCCCCCCCCCTCTAAGGGGGTCACATTAACAGTAAACAAGGTGTATCATAAGTAGCAGTGGTGCCACAAAATTGAGCAATCCCACTACAGTACTATGCTTTGAACAGTAAGAAAACATTGCACTTCAAGATTCAAGTGCTCTAGGAGTTAAAACTGGTAAAGCAGATCTAGAGTTGTCATCCCACAATTTTCAATAATCCTTTGATAAGTAACATCATCATAGACTACAAATGACTGTCTATTATAAATTACATATGAAAATTTCTCAAGTTAATCTTGAGCTTGTAATCTTATGACAGTTTTACACTACACTGGATTTGGTTTTCTTTCTTTTTATCTATTTTGATGCAAACAAATTTCACACGCCTTTAGTGGCTAAAAGTTAACGTTCAGCCTTCTTGTAACTTCATAACATTTTTACATAACAGTGCATATGGATTTCTGGCCTGGATCATTTTTGCATCCCACAATTTTCAATAATCCTTTGAGAAGTAACATCATCATAGACTACAAATGACTGTCTATTATAAATTACACATGAAAATTCCTCAAGTTAATCTTGAGCTTGTAATCTTATGACAGTTTTACATTACACTGCATTTGGTTTTCTTTCTTTTTATCTATTATGACGCAAACAAATTTCACACGCCTTTAGTGGCTAAAAGTTAACGTTCAGCCTTCTTGTAACTTCATAACATTTTTACATAACAGTGCATATGGATTTCTGGCCTGGATCATTTTTGTGGGTAATTTCAGAAGCTGAGTCAGTTACATCTACATCTCCATCTCCACTTGTTTCAGGAATGCAATCACAGAATTTACTAGTCAGTATGATGACCCTGGTGCCTTCTGTTTCACCTGGAACTTGTTCTATTTCTGGAGACTCTCTTTTGGTAACACTGCCTCTCAAATCCTTCTTTAACTTTTCTTCATCTTCTTGCTCATAATCTGAGTCCCACATTGCTAGATCACCGGGGTTCTTCTTGCCCACTAGAGTTGGACTATGGTCTGATCTTTTCAAAGGTGTATAGCCACGCTGTGATCTATGCCATGAAGCCATTGGTCTGGAATACTATCTCCAATTTTTCTCCTTTACAACATTCCTTTTAATAAAACTGTTAACCTACATTATCAAACACATGGGTCCTTTTCCATGTGACAGCGTCATGAGGCCTCCATCCTATAGTACTTTTGACCTTGCAGATGATGTAGCAAAACAAGCAGAGGCAAGAGAGTGATATGCACAAAATATAACACACAATCAGGGATTTTATAATTGAAATAGCCAGAAGGTTTGAAAAAAGTTACCGATAGTATCAAAAACAGGCTTTGCCTTCCCTTCTTCTATAGCAATCTCAGGGCATACAAACCTAGAAAATTTTGAAAATTCAATGACCTAAAATGCAATTTCCAATGTTCTGGGCACTAAATTGAGTATAAAGATAGTGGTAAGTTTGGACAAGTAATGCACAGCTACTGAACTTTTCTTAAATACTTCACATCTGAAGCAAAAAGTATTTCTAGATCCAGAAATTGAATTTTAAATAAGTTTTGACAGAATGTTTCTTCATTATTTACAGCAAGGAGCCCAAACGCGTGACAGCTTTTGATTTTACTTTGCATTCTTTCATACAGATTTAATCCAATCAGAAACCAGCTAGAAACTGTCCTTGACTTCTGATTGGTTTTAAAAGGTCTGCACGAAAGAATGTAAGTTTATTATAGGGGGTCACACTCTTGAGCCCCTTGCTGCAATACTTTACTTCCAGCTTCCAATTTAGGGGAAAAAAGTAACCGACTTCTGTGAGAAAAGTGAACGACGTGTTTTGTCAGTCATCAGTGCTTGTCGAAACCCCTGTACAATTCTTAATGGATTGCTCTGAGTAAAGTGCTGCAGTTTAACAAAACTACATGGCTTATGTAACATAACAAGGGTTACATTAGGAAAATAAAGGTAGCAAAGCCCATGAACCAGTGAAACAAAAAATAAAGGTTCATATTTCCACTGAAAAATTTGTATCTTTATCTTCTATATTTCTGTCATTAATTACAAAACTTTAAGTGGCATGTTTATTTCCACTACCATAATTTCCATCATTTTGGCCCCAATTCTCAATATACTTGCAAGATTTTGACACCTAAGAAAGAGGAGTATTTTATCAGGGTGGAGATCTGGTAGTATCAGTGAAACTGTGAACCATCCTAAAGAGTGACCAGATTTCTTAGCTTGACCCCCTTTATATTTTTAAGGGAAAGTACCAGGAACACAGTTTCCATTCTAGATTATACATTTAACTTTGCTCCTGCTGTCTTTAGTTGCTTTTTGTGAATGTTGCATTAATTTCTTTCATTTTAATTTTCATTAACTAATGCATTGTTCTAAAGTGATTTTCCATTAAAATTTGTGATAATTCAAGTCGCATTCATTTACAATACCTCAATTTTTCGTTGGGAAATAAACCTTTTAAGAACTTTTTTGTTGACTATTAAGGGTCTCATAATATTTAAAAAAGAAAGAGAATTTGATCATCTGAAAGCACAGAAAAAATTCTGAGCTTAGTGGTCCACAGTCAAAAAATTCAAAAAATTTCTATTACATGTACTTTGACTTGCACAAAGGAGAAAAATAAATAGAATTCAAAGAGGTTTCAAAGATCGATTAGTTGGGTCGTCTGATTATTTGGGACGATTGATTAAGAAATCTCAGCTAATTCCCAACCCTAGTTAGAATAATAACAATTTTTAAAGCACAACATGACTAAAGGCACAAAATAACAACAGTTTTATTATTTTTACTGAACAAACTGAAGAATCAACTATATTTATGTATTTAGGTCTTTTGATTAACACCTAATACACTGCATTTATTACACTTACATGACAGACAACTTCCAAACACAAGGTTTGATTTTCCTGTAAGAGCGACATATATCCCTTTAAAATTTGATCAATTTTATTTGATTGATATATCGTCATAATTGAAGAAAAAAAGTTTTGTTCATGAAAGGGTTTGAAATATTTCAGCACAAAAACTATAATGTTAGGACCTTTGTTCCTAGTACAAAAACCCTAATTTCAAACCTTTTCAATTCACAACAAGTAGATCACATTGCCACATATGCTAATAACATTTAATCAAAAAATTATTCTTCAAAACAATTTTAAACAGTATTCAAAGACAGAAACGAAATTGCCCTTATGGAGGAGATGGGTCTTATATGTGCCAAAATCAATACATTACTTCATGGGTGATTCAACAATATTACAATAATGGAAAGAAACAAAAAATAACAATATTGATTTCTTTTTGTGTGAAGAGAAAGGCAAAATAGCTTTATACACTTGTCAATTAATACAACAATCTGACTTCACAGCTCTTTATTTTAGTTTATAATATAATTGCTGTAAACGTAGGCTTGATCCTGACTTGGCACAGTGTGTCTTGAGTAACAATACTAATAATTTGAATTGATATACCATAACTACAAAACTCGCAGTCGGAGAAAGCCATTCTCTTTTGATTAACACACGCCTCTGGGTGAGCAAAGGATGGGAGAAGTTTTTGTTTTCATTCAACTAAAGTGTACTATACTAAAGTAATGTTCCATGGGAACCATGTCCAAACATTTTACAATATACTGCAGCCCCTCTTCTTGTTCTTTTTCGGCCTTTTTAGAGCAGCCTTGGTGGCTTCGTAAAATACCTCTCTTACATTTTCCTTTGTTTTTGCTGAGCACTCCATGTAGGCGTTGGCATTGATCTTATCACAGATCTCTTCTCCTTCTTCTGTTTTAACTGGGGCTTGTCTCATCTTTGCTAATTCTCTCTTGGTGTTTTCATCATTTCTTAAATCTTTCTTGTTACCCACCAAAATGATGGGTACATTTGGGCAGAAATGCTTTACTTCAGGAGTCCATTTTTCAGGTATGTTCTCTAAACTATCAGGACTATCAATGGAGAAGCACATCAGAATTACATCCGTATCGGGATAAGAGAGAGGTCGCAGTCTGTCATAATCTTCTTGTCCTGCTGTGTCCCATAGAGCTAGCTCTACAGTCCTGCCTTCTACCTCGATGTCGGCAACGTAATTCTCAAAAACTGTAGGCACGTATACTTCAGGAAAATTATCTTTGGAGAACACAATGAGTAGGCAGGTTTTGCCGCAGGCACCATCACCCACAATGACCAGCTTTTTCCTAAGGGGCGTCATGCTGCTGTTTCCTCAACCTTCAAAAGGACAATTGAAGGTTAACTCAACCCTTTACCTCATAACAGTGGTGATGTTCAAAACTCTAAACTTTTCCATTTATGAACAATGAAATAATGCATGATCAAACTTAACCCCTTCACTTTTAGACAGATTAATGGTGAGAATTTTCTGTTGCTCTAACTTTCAAGTCTGTGGACAAAATCCTACTATGTGGCCATTCAAACAAAACCTCTACACAGTTACTTTACATAGCACAATTTGTATTTTTCTTCCAAGTTTTAACATTGAAATTTTGAGTCCTTTGGCCATCTATGCAAGTGAAAGGGTTATACATGAAACTCACCAGGGTTAGTTCATCAAAAATTAGAACCACATTATAAGGGAAAGGGTTAAGTTGATGAGGAAAACTACCCAGAGCTTTCATGTCCTTTGTATTTAGGCATTATCTCAAGATTAGCACTTGGTCCCTGTAAGAAAACCTTCTGTACAGGATAAACTATGTTGTGATCAACAGACCTGCCAACTCTCACAATTCTGCCTTGAGTCTCGTGGTTTTTTTGGGGAATATGTATATTGTTGAATAAAAACAGAAATTTTGTGGGAAATGCTAGTGCCTGTTTAAGCCTTGATGGTACCTTGCTGTAAGTTTCTGCCCTAACATGACCTCTTCCCTGAACTGTTAGAGTCATCAAAAAAGATGTGGTATGTTGTTACCACAGGGATCACATATCAATCAACATAATATTTAAACAAACAGTTAATTCCCCAAATCAAAAAAGGGTTTGTTTAATCTTGATAGGGGAAATGTAGAATCTCCAGATTTTTTGTCACAAGTCTCCAGGTTTTCCTTTATCCAGGGTTGGCAGGTCTGGATCACTTCAACGCCTAAGCAAATATTGACTGGTATAGATAGACACACAAAATGATCACATGTAACCCACAAATTCATGCAAATGAGGTTGTAAGCAGCATGCTGATAGTGCATTCATGTTACCACATAATCAACCAGGTAATATACTGTAGTATAGGAACTTTACATAAATAAACAACAAGTCTAACTTTTTCTGCAGCAGATTGGTTTTGAATAACATGCCAAAAACTAAACAAGTTAAAAAGGCATTATTTTCAAAAGAAAGAGATGCTAAAGATTTCCATTAGGGTTAGAGTTATACAGATGATCAAAGTGAGGATAGACAATGGTTAAGTAGCAAGGAACAAAAAGTATGCAAGAAAATTAAACATCACTGTTAAATATTTTTCATTGGAAAGGACTGCAAGTTCGTTGCTGAAAACTGTGTTTTAACTTCTACAGAATATATTTCCAAGGAAACAAAACAGACTACATAATGATATATCATTCAAATATAATGCAACATCATACTCTATTTAGAACACCTTTCTCAAGTGTAATGAGATAATACTAGAGTTTAAAAAGTACGAAACAATTGGAGTAATCTTAGATTTAAGAAAATATTTCAATAAAAATTAGGCACGTTACCAAGAACTATTTGCCCATGTATAATTGCACTTAAAACTTCGAAAGCGTGGAAAGAACATTTTTAGGGAAAAGTATGGCATATAACCAACGCTTGATCGCAAAAAATGACGGCTTTTCATCTATAATCGTGACTTGCGTAAGTTGCAGCACTGTCATAGCTCTGTTAATAAACTACAGCACTCAAGTCGACCAAAAACCAGCTCAAGAAACCGGGTCGGAAATTAGTAGGCACGAATATCACCAAATACAGCGCTTTCTCAACTGAGATGCCAGCAAACTGAATGATATTTCTTGCGCACAGGAATGCAAGGCGGTAGCCACTGACTGGGGGTGTTTGAATAATTCGCCGGTTGGCCAAACCGTGGAAAGTCTACTTTGAGATCGCTAGCGCCCTCCCAATATGAATATCATTATCGCTCGAAGTACCCTCTCCGAACACATTTTCTTCCGTTCCAAATGAACACCAGTACTTACGCAAGCTATGGATTAAACACAATTTTATGGAAGGTTAGGAGATTAGCCAATTTAACAGAAGCATGTAACCTACTCGCTCAAGCAACAGCTCCGTCTTTGGGTAGTACACAGTTTGAAACATCCACAATTAAATACTATGTTTGAAAGCAAAACTCGCCCAAACAGCTATCGAAGGCAAAAGGAATAAACGAAAGACATGCCAACGGTTCAGAATTTTTGGTTTCATTTTTGGAGCGAAGCGGGACAGATTGTGAAACAACGCCGCCAAGAATTTGCTCTCCCAGTCGGCTGGAAATCGCTGCCATTCTGATGTTACCAACCGCTTTTTCAGCGCGATTAACGCCTCTAAACCTTCAATAACGAAATAATCTCCGGTCTAAAAGTATAGTAGAAGTCGTATTTTTACACATACCTTTCTAAATCCCAGTAAAGTGTCTCTCACTATGTGCCAGAACCGACAAACTCAGAAATCAGGAAATGGCCGGAGAATTGATCACCAAGCGCCAAAGCCACACCTTCAATATAGCCTATAGGGGGGTTTAGATATTCTGGGCCGCTGACTTCACACCACATTGCGGTAAGACCCAGGGGCTCGCCCTTTATTTTGATTGGTTAAAAAACAATGGATTTAACACACGAACGAACGCGACCACTTATGACGAAGGTTTTATTATAGACCAGCCATATATAAGCGATTGCCGGATAGAACAAGATAGATTTTCACTGGCTATTGAAAGCGCATGAAAGTGTCCCATCCGATGGCAAGGTTCAGTGATGTTTATAATCTCTGTCTGGATTGATTTAATTTTCTAAATTGTCTTTTCTCTTTCCTAGGCCATGAGACATTCTTCAAATACCAGGTCTTGCTGCCATTTTATAACGAAGCTTTTCATTGGACAGTAATGTGTTCTAAGAATAGACCCCAAATATAAAACCGTCGAAAACTTCCCTTCGAATCATTTGTTCGAACCACTCCGATAAAAACAAGACAAGACAGTCCAAAATGGATAAATTGCGAATTTTCAGACAAGTCATAGAAGCAACTCATGATGCTTTTATATGTTATGCTCTCGAAAAGTTCAGAAATATTTTTGGTTATTGTTCATACACTGCAATCCATGCGTCCCTCGGCTTGTTTCCGGTTGCGTGGGTTGCGTGACAACTGCCGTCAGCGCGGTATTTTTGTTTCCTCTAAACATTTCACAATTACGTTTCCTTTCAGGTTTGGCTGACAACTGTATTTCCTTTTTGCTGAAGTTACCGTAGACACGGCAGGCAAAAGTGCTTACTAATTTCGGCAAGGAAATTTTAGTGAATTTGAAAATTCACCCACGCCTGTGTCGAAAATTGGCTTTTACTTTACTTAGTAGTTCAGCTACTTACACGCTTTTGTAAAAAAGTAATCTAGCCTCTTTTGATCGATCTTACCATTTGTTTTGTAAAAGTAGGCGTAAATCTCTTTTCGATATGTAAAATTTTTATGTACATGTGTGTCTGTAAGCCGATTCTTCGTATTATCCTTGCTGTCCTTTGTCACGTTTGTCACCTGCGTATTACAAATTGTCACGCAATGACCAACAGCAGGGTTTCTGTGAACGGTCATCGAATAATCTCAAAATTTCATGACATGTGAAACCGCATGCAATTTACGCCGTTTATATTTAACAAAAAAACAACTTAGTAATATTTTTAGAGATATACTCAGTGTCTCAGCTGACGTGGTTGCAACTAGAAAATCGGGCACATTTGATCAAACATATTACAGTTTTATTTTTACCTTTTTGTTTGCCTTTTTTCAGCTTTTGCATCGCTTTAGCTGCTGGCCTCAACGTGGGCTCAGACGCTCATCTATGAACCAGAGATTTTGGCAGCACGGATCTAAAATGTTTGTAAACGACAATATTGCACCATAAGGAAATTTTCAAGTCAGCCGGGAAAACAACCAGTATGCGCTCCAAGGGTATAATTAACAGCGTTTTGTTATGACACTATATAGTTTTAGTGTTTATAAAAATCTATGTACCCACACGTGCATCGATCTCTCACCATAGAAACTAGAGGTGGTTAAACATCAGCATTCGTCCATTCATATCGGCTAGTCTCAATGAATAATTCAAATAAGTGAAATAACTTTTGGCTAAAATTATGGCGAATATGGGAGAAAGGGGGAAGGAGCGATCACGTCCTGGGAATTTTTTTTGGAGAGAATTACAAAAATGATTTATAATTCCTGCACAAGTTTCCAGTTGGGTAAGGGGGGTAAAAGGAAAATATATTAAAGCAAGGAAAAATTCGTGTATAGCGAGCAGCCCAAAACCACCAAGACCAAAGTGACCAGAGAGAAAAGAAAACAAAGCCAAAACGAACAAACTGACCAACGCGAGACCCGCTGAGAGGTACACCCATCACGTTTTTGGGCATTGCTCAAGTTCTTTTCACTCCGACCTAAAGCACTAACGATTATAAAGTCACAAATCAACTGACTTTGCAAAAAATAGTTCCCGACATTTTTTGCCTTAACACCCTTACAATACTCCTGAAACCGCGACAACTTCAACAGCGGTTAAGTTTAAATTTTACCACACTGAACCAATGTCCCAATTCTACCTCCTAAAGTTAGGACGAGTACCCCGTCGATGTTGTAGAGAAGTACACCACCCGGGCCTCTTGTGGCTGAAAAACAGTTTGATTTACTTAAAATTCCGAAAATAAGCCCCGGGGCTCAAATTTTTCATAGGCCCTTTTTGAGGGGCTTATATACGGAGGGAAGTTTGCGTTACAAAATCGGCATGGCTTTTACTTGGAGGGAAAATGGCGTCTCAAAATCGATTGGGCTAGCTTATAGTTGGAAGGAAATTTATGACAGTTCAGTCTATCGTCACATGCGCAAAGATAACAGGTGAAAAGCGAGGACCTTTAGAAGGAGTTTGGGTGCAGGGTGGCGGAATAGACCTGCAAGTACTTTGTCTATGGACCGAAGAAATCCAAGTCCTCATAGTTCTTAGACAAACAAAAAAAGTATACATGTAGATGTGTTACTGTATTGTTTTTTGTCTGTATAAGAGGGGGATTTCCAAGTATAAGCCCCCGGGGACCTATATTCGGAGGGGCGATGTAAAGGAGGGTTAATTATTTTGCGTTTCGAGCTTGGGGGGGGGGGGGGCTTATAATAATGGAAGGGCTTATGCATGAAGGGCTCGTTTTCGGAATTTTACGGTATTTGTTGTTTCTTGCGAAGACCGTATTTATGACTTCTAGTCGGTGGAAATCTAGTGCCCTTTGGAAAATCAAACGCGCTATGTTCGATTTTTTCTGAGAGTATGCACTGATTTGCGCATCATTAGATTTTCATTTTTTTTTCCTTGAAGAACTAAACAGACGGCAAGAAGATTTTTAATCCTGACAAATGTGATTTTAAGCGAAGCTTCTTCCAGGAAAACCTAGCGAAAGGTGGCCCAAACCGATTTTTCAGTAACTATACCGGGCCATGCTTGCAGGGCCCACTAAATAGTGTTTGAACGAATTGTGGTCGTTTCGCCCGAAGTTGTCCCGCTCGGACACAAAAAGCAAGCCGATTCGCCCAATGACAAACAACACTCCACAACACGGCTTATCGGAATTGTTTTTTGGTCAAGTTTCTATTGGTGCGATTGCTGGGAAATGGTCCAGCGATCTCTTAGCGACCTCGATAACAACTTCGGGCAAAACGACCTGTTACAGTTTGAACGCTCGGCACCTAAGGATTGCGACTCAGCGGATGCGAATGTTTGCAACAAGTCTTTTGTGGACCCCATTGCAAATGCGTGCATCTTTTCGAGCACTTAATTCCTTCTACCTGTATCTGGAACGTGGGAGATCGAGCCGTTGGGAGAGAAACTGTCAGCGCAACAGTCCAGCCGATAAAAAACTGTTTATTGCGTCCCATGGGGGGGTGGGGAGTGGGGGGGGGGGGGGGGAAGGGCGTGTACAATTTTCGAAGAGGCCTAGATTTTGGGGGTCAGTTTTGAAAATCTACAAAATGTGAAATTTTAAGACACGGGAGTGGAATTCTATGTAAAAGTTATCAAACTATATTATGATTGAAGGAAATCCACGCTTTCTTCAAGAGTACAGTAGACCAAAAAATTCGCATTGGCGGTTCTTTGCCGGCAACAAAATTTTACCCGTACAGAATTATTGCGCCCACTGTACTGGATTGCACGTGTAAAACTCACGGGGCTATCCCCCCACCCACCCCCAAGCATCTTTGCTAGTAACCGCACCCGAGTTCAGACAGAGATAACGGCGATGGTGCAGTTCATTGTCTCGCCGTTCCCGTTCTCAAGTGAACGTAAATTTGGCCATTTCACATCGTAGTTGTGCAGAAACGGCAAAGAAATTTTCAAAAAGCATGATGCACTTGCAGAGTTGTTATTTTCATCATTAGACCTATTGTTTTTTTGACGTTCCCGTTGCTGTCGCCGTCGTAGTTTCGTCAGGAACAGCCGAGGAAGATCTGAATTACATAACTGAGATAATTATGGCAAACATCAAAGAAGCTGCGACCACATATTTTATTAAAAGAATCCTAACAACATTTAACCGTTGCAGAAGTTTTTGCAGATCAAAACTTGCATACAGCGCAAACGATAAAAGCGTTCTTTAATTTTTTACAGAATATTCAGTTGAAACAATAAGAGATAATGGAACGAGACTGGCCAGCTTAAAGCCTCAACCAGTACATGCCTCCGCGAATTCTGTTATAATCCGTCAGCTGTTCTATTGGTCCTAAAAGAAATAAATGCACAAATTTTAAACTTACACCAGGATAGCCAAAACTGAATAGTAATGATAAATTCCAATTTTCCTTTTCCTTTACATCGATAACAGTACGGAGGAGCCTGCGAGTAAGTACATTATTTCTGGCGCGAACAGTGAAAGAACGCGCGAACAAGCGGCGAAGTCGTCTACCCCCACCTCACCACCCACCCCTCGCGTCTCCTTTCGCGTGTTGCTAATGCGTGACTTCTCGCGATTCCTCAAATGAGCAGCTTTCTCGCAGACCAGGAGCTGCACAAACTATAACAGGGGCTCATTCAGACCCCGAGAAAAGAGGGAGGCCGACCTCCAAACTAATGTTTCTTTACCCCGCGGACTTCATTTTGGTCTGAAATAAAGAGGAGAGCCCCTCCTCTAGCACACAGATCAACAGTGATGTTGATCCGCTCGCAGCGCATCCCGTAGAAGAACTGCCATGCGGTTCCCAGCCAACAGCTCCCGCATGTATTGTATGAATAATTGCTTTGCAGTAAAAAGCAACACTGATGCACTGCGTTGTCCATTTATTTGGCTATTCGAGGCTGATGAGCCCTGATAAGGGTGAAACAGCTGTCAAATATTGCTAGTGCCAGGGTGATATAGGGGTTAGGTACTGGCCATGCAGTGCGTTGGTATACGTGTAGCCTGCGAACAGCAGACGCATTTCCGGTCGTCGCTTCTCTCCTATGAAGCGACGACCGGAAATGCGTCTGCTGTTCGCACGCTAGTGTACGAGCGTCACCTGTGCTTATTCAGTTTGCCCCTCCCCTCCCCTAGGTTTACCAATGAATGACGCTACAAATGGTAACAAACAAGTACATTGGAAGGATTTCGTTCAATATTTTCATTTTGTCTCTTCCAAGTGGTTAAATGTTCAGTAGGGAGTTAGAACAAAGACGTTTTTGAGCGACGAGTGTCAACCAGAAGTAGACTTTTTGTACTCTACGGCCGTGATTTTGAACAAATTCTAGGGCAAATCGTCTCTATAAGAGTAAAAACACAATACAAATTGGGTAGCGTCAAGGCATATCAACAGAGAAAAGGGCTCACTTCCAACTGACGTGTGTCGCCCAAAAACTTCGCTGCTTAACCCTTTAAGTCCCAATAGTGTCCAAGATCAATTTTCTCCTTACAATTATCCATACACTGTAAGGAGATAAGTTATGAGAATCAATAAAATGATCACCCAAGAGAAAATACTTTGATCTTTGAACAAATTCTCTCAACTAATTCTTTAAGGAAATGTATGGAGATCAGTTTGGAGAATTTGTACGTGGATACTGGGGCTTAAAGGGTTAAACTCCCTATTATCTAACAAACCCACTTACCGACTCCAACAACAGCAGGGCAGCGGTCATAGATGTATTTTGTGGCTACGTCTCTGATCATCTTAGCGTCAATCATCTACAAAAAATGAAACGAAATGTATGAACTGGTCAGCATAGTCCCGGGCGTTCTCTCTTGCCCAGTTGACCGCGCGAAGTCTGCGAAACGGTGGTGACGTCACAGCTCACGGTAGAGTCCAGGATTGACCGAGCGGAGAACGCCTTGGGACTAGGCTCTGAGCTGGTTTCGTACGACAAACTCTGAAAGGAGTGAGCGCTAAGCGAGATAACTTTCTGGCAAGCTAGTCGTAAGAATGTGAGACAAACAAATAATCAAAACAGGAAGGAAATCGATAAAAGTAATTTCTTACCTCAATTCTTTTGTCAAGTTCTGGCAGAGGAATACGCCTGTCATATGTCAACATTTGTCTGGTGAAAAAGCACGAAAAGTCTCGAGTGAGAAAGCGAATTAAATATCCGTCTGCATCAAAAGGGATCCGCGCATTTGTTGAAAGTGATGATGGTGATAAGGACGAAGATGATAAATGATGAAGATGATAATGGTGATGATGATGATGATGATGATGATGATGATAACAGTACATAAACAAAGGCTGTAAACATTTACCTTCCAATGTCTTCGCAGATAGGAGTCGATCCTAGAATAAGGGTTAAAAGAATTAACTTGAAAAACATGAAGCATGAAAAACTTATCCTGAGAAAACAGGAAGACCTTAGATAACAACGACCTAAACCAGATTGTTTCTTTCAGTAAAATTACATGAAGAACAACTTAAGTCCAACTTTACTGTGTAATATAAAAGTGAAATAGAAAAACTCCACTGTGATGCTTTGAACCCGGGTCACTTGCTTTATAGCCTACATCCATATCCACTACACCATCGAGGACTAGCTGCCAAATCCAGTAATTTTTAAAATATACAGTCATGTTCTTATATATGCCGTACCCCATTACAATATTCGAAAGCTAACCGTTTTCAGTTCAGTGCTTAACGCCAATCACTGTAGATCAGTGCTTAACTCTCTACTGTGTTCTCTCCATAACTGGAGCTCTGTAGTTTTGGTTTCTTCAGCTATTATAGCCTCATTCGTTCCATTACGGAAATAATGCGTTGTGTAAAATTCATAAGGTGTCCAATCTGGTTTAGGTCGTTGTTATCTAAGGTCTTCCGAGAAAACAGCCGATATTTGGCGACGCCACCACAGGTTTCCCAGCGTAATGACGTTTGTGGAACAAGCGCAGAAATTCCATACTGATGACGTCACATTACCCAGATCCGTGTAGTGCTTCTGATTGGATGAAAATTTGATTCACTAGTTTCCCCGTCGCTGGAAAACCAGTGGTTGCGCCGCGAAGTGTCGACTGTTTGTTTCTCAGGCTAGAAAAGCTAAATATCGTAATTTAAATTCAGCAGTTTTATGATACTTTAAGTATAGGGAAGGATGCAGCAGGCGTGAATGACAAAGGGCACAAGAAAAACGTAAACTGTGGGAAGTGTACAAAGTGCAAAGTGCGAAGGACGAGAAAAAACGGAAAGGCGCACCTGGGAACAAATGGGGGGGGGGGGGGGGGGAAGGAGGGAGAAGAGAAGCGTAACTTGTACCAAAGCACAGGAGAAGTGTAAATGATACAAAAAGCTAGAAAATTTGCAAACGATGAAAAGTGGGTCGAACGCAGCTGGTATGGAAGAGAAGCGTTCAGAAGATGAAAAGCGCGGGAAAACACCACTGTTATTGAAGAGAAGCGTTCAAATGATGAAAAGCGCGGGAAAAAAACACTGTTAGTTTTGAAGAGAAGCGTTCGAGTGGTGTAAAGCGCGGGAAAAGTGTGGACAGTGCCAGGAAAAGCACATGAGGAAAGGCAATATAAATTTGACAAATTCTGGTCTTGTTCCTCATTGGCTCAAATTTGTGAATTTGTTCTTACGGATAAACTCCATACTGCGCAACGATTTAAGCCTTCAGGGACGAAAGCCAGCATAAATGTAGCTACATACCATCCAGCTGCATGAGTATGTTTGTTTTCAGCAGATTTTTAGCACGTGCCACCTCGTGATCCGTTACACTGGTGCAGATACGCATCCTGGAAAAGACAAATAAATATATAACCCCTTGCAGCCCAACGATCCTCATACAAATTACCAAAACTGACCTCCTTATTCTTTTATGAAGAATAAGTTGATGAAAGATCAAATCCCTTTGCTGTTCATTTTTTTGTTCTCACAACCTTTCCCCTTTCGTAAAAAATCGATGTTGTTCACCCTTGGCAGGAAAGTGTAGAGAAGCAATAACTAAAAGCGAAAAAACGGCTACGTTTCCAGGCTACCTCCCCCTAATCCATGGGGAGGGGGTTGTGCTCTCTCCTTCGTACCCTTCAGGGGTTAGGGGGAGGAAACATATCAGACTAAAAGGCAGGGTGCATTATTCAGCAAGAAAGTACAATATAAGTAATTGAAAATACAGTCGAACCAACCAAAATTTAAAGAGTTAGTGAGTTGGCCCCACCCCCCTTAAATGGGCTTGAAATAAATAAGCCCTCCACCCGGGGGGGCTTAGGAGGATTTATGGCAAATTGAACAGGACATAAAGCAAGATGTTCAACACTTACCATTCTTTCTGGATGCAGTAAATTGTGTTGTCAATGGACATTTTATCAGACACAAAGTAAATTCCCCTACAATGTAAAAACATACATCAAGTTCTGGTTCTAAATAAGTGAGCTGCGGAGGAAAGCAAACAGACGGCGACGAGAATGAGAACGGCAAAAAAATAACAGGTTTATATTAGCAAAATAACAACTATCTTTTTCTTTTACTGAACTTTGATACAGTCCTTTAGAATTCAACTCCAACACCATTTGCCAACATTTCACGAATTAAACGAGATGGAATAAGCATGATAAAGTTCGGGGCAGCATGACTTCACTTTTAAATAGCCGGTCGCCATCATTGTTGCTTGAGCTCTGTATTGTTACTAGGAGCCAAAGAAGAAACCAGCTGGTGTAAAAGGCTCTGCGCAAATCGAGTAAGATCTTTGTTGAGCATGCGCTACACGTTTCTAGGATACAGTTTCGAACCCAGGCCTAATAGCTATGTGCTGGGTACTGCAGGCTTAGTTATGACCATCAGTTTTTGCTTGCATTCGAAAGGCAGTTTGACAAAGTGAAACCAAGAATGATGTAGTATGTAGTGCAGAAGTTAATAATAACAACAACAATATTGATCAAATTTAAGTGTGCAAGTTAGAGTGAATACATATGCTGACACACAAATTAGTACACATTATAAAAGCAATGCCCGTGAATAAGCTTACATCATTAGAGGTTACAGTGAAAACACTCTTTTTTCCAACCAGTCATCCGAGACACCTTTGACCTTATTTCCATGTGAACCAATCTCAGGTAACTGTGCATATTTACAACCTCAAACACAGAATCGCCTCATTTGGCCCCACCACTAAAAATAACATCCACAGGTGAATACTAACCATAGTCCTGTATCTGTGTAGCAAGTGTTGAATGACATGAAACTGTGAGCCAAGTTGTGTTTAATCATGTCCTACAAAACACAAATGACTTTTACTTTTTATTTGATTATTTTTCATGTATTTATCACTCTCCCCACCCCCCCCCCCCCCCCACTTGAATGAGTAGCTGCCCATTGGGGAGGGGTGGCGCTATGAGAAGGGTGACAATTCAGACTATTGGACTTTCTAAACCAGATCTACAGGTGTAGAATCATCTGTACCCCCACTCATGGTCTCCAAAGACAAATACGTTACGGAATACATACATGGTCAAAAAACAAAATGTACTGAAAGGCACAGCAAAATGAGAGCCAAACAGCTGTCTTAAGGTTTTTCTGCAGTCACAAATACAAACAAGGGGGCACAAAAATATTACCAAAAGTTTACTTGTTTGGTCAGCATACAAGTACGCCTTTAAGAGTAAACAAATGTGTTTTGAGGCTGCCATCATGTCTCTGATACCAATGACTAAACTGAGCTAACAACTACTTGAGCCATATTTGTTAGAAATAATTCATAAAGACTTTTGATAAAAATATTTTATGTTTAAGTCTGTCAACTAAACCCTTAAGTGTGACCATTTGAATGAAAGTTACTTAGTACCCAGTACTTTCCTGTGGTACTGTTTGTTATGCTGAACAAAGTGGTTCTAACTTTTTACTCTGTGCATGCATGTAATCCTAAAGTGTGACCATTCAAATGAAAGCTACTGAGCAGTACTTTCCTGTGTTATTGTTTATTATGCTGTACAAAGAGGTTCTAAGTTTTGGTCTGTCAGTGGGACCCTAAATTCAACCATTTACAGAGATGCCAACCTCTGGAGACCTAAAATCGGGAGACTGTCATTTTTTACTTTCCCCCCCAGAATTTCAACGACCCCCCCCCCCCCCCCCCCCCGCCCGAAAAATTGCCCCAGCCCCCAATGGGAATGACTTAGGACATTATATGACGTCTTACATGATGTACATACTATCAAAATTCGAATGCTAGAAATAATCTTTGTCAATGACAAAAATGCCCCAGAAACCGTACTGCGAATAAGAAAACTTCAAGTTTTGAGCTAAAAATGGGCTAAATCTCAAACTAAGACTGTTTTATTTTTTACTAAGTATTCAATATTTATAGTGAACGTAAAAAGCGGGAGATTTATGTACCAAAGCGGGAGAGCGGGAGACGAGGCAAAAAAGCGCAAGTCTCCCGCCAAAAGTGAGAGAGTTGGCATCTATGCATTTATAAAGAGTGTAAGTGTTATGTTGCAGAGGCTCCCTTTCACTAACTAAACAAAATTCAAACTGTTCATACATGTACATAAATTTGGGCCTGGGTTAATATTGCTGCACTTCACATGAGCCAGACTTAAGTAATCAAGTTGACCTCATGTGGAGTGCCCACATATGACCCACAATACTTGTCACATTAGTTGGGACAGTTATGATGTTTTCTGCCCTCCCAATGTTGGTTTTTGCGACTTGGCATCACAGAAGCCTGAAATTCAACATTGGGAGGGACAACACACTTTTTGTTGGAATATGGGTGTTGTAAGGGGTGTCCCAATTCAATGTTATGAGGATTATAGTTCAGTTCAGCTGAATTGCATTCAGCCATTTGTCCCAACAGGTGATGACAGGTTAACCCAAACTGTAATTAATTTTGGCTCATGTGAGATACAGCATTTGCCCCAGTTAACAACTGTGTCGCTAGTGGAGGTGGGTGTCCGGGATGTCCAGGGGCTTCCACCTATGGCACAGCCAGCCCCTAGACAGAGCTACGCCCCCATGGCTGGCAAACCCATGCCCTCCAGCCATGAGCCCCCACATCAGTGGAACCAGGCACCTGTCACATTGAGTTGTCAGAGGGAATAATAAAAGGTGGGGTTGAGGGATGGGGGTAAAAGATGATCCAAAGGCTAAATGAAGAGAGTGGCCACCAGCAAAATGCTGTACTGAGTACATGGAGGTGATGCAAGCAAGGCTGACCACACTTAAGCCAAATGTCTGACTGCTGATCATGCCCGTGCTACTTGTTGTTAACTGTGTTAAATATTTTATTTAACTTCATGAAAAACATTTTGTTGTGATTACCCCACCTGTGCAAGCTTGCTGCTGATATTCCTTCCAGCACTGAATGATCTGTCCCAGTTGCCGATCAGCTAGAAATTCAAAATAATATTCCAAATGGTAGAAATCAATTTGAAAACATTGAAAGGCAAATCGATTATGATATGACAGGATCATTACAAGTAAAGTTTTATAAAAAACAGGTCTTATGAAATGGATCTAGCATTATTGGCCTAAGCTTACAAAAACATGTACAGGTGCTGTAGGTCACAAGTAACTGTGCAGAAATTTGGTTTGCAGATAGTTTAAGTTAAGTGTTTGTTTATAATAATTTATTAAGTACTAATTTTACAAAGGGAAGTAAACAAGAAACAGCCCATCAACTCAACAGCAAAAAAAGTAATTGTTATAAATAACAATAAATTCTACTTGCCCTAATTTCTTCCCTACCCCCATATCTTGTTTCTTTGTTCGTTTTATCTGTTATCCCTTATAATATCTTCTATCATCACTAATAATAATTTAATAACAATTTACTTATGGTCAGAGCGTCTGACCAGTATCTGGAAGGTTGTGGGTTCAATTCCTGTTGGGGACTCGGTTTTTTTCTCTGAGCATTTCTTAGTTCCATTTTAGATCTATTTCTAATCAGGCCATCTGATATTACGCAATGGTGCAATTTCGTACAATTGACCTCAAATCGCATCTGATTGCACAATTTGAGGAAAATCACATTATTTTTTTAAAAAAAAAAAGCTAAATCAAGTAAAGTAGGCAATGAATTCTAACTTTAATTACACATTTTCCCAAGCCTTGCAAGACATCTGAAACCTTCGATCACGGTACAGTGGAACCCCGATATAACGATAAGCCAAGGGAGCAGTGGAATTAGATCATTATATTGAGGTATCGTTATGTCGAGACTCCTGATATAACGATACTGCCGTAAAATAACCGAAAATATCGTTATATCGGGGTAAATTAACATGTACTTTTTTTACTACATACTGTTTAATTAAACTTGTAATGAGTAAAAAATGACTCACAAACGAACCAAATAATCCTCACGATGCTCGTGCTGTTGCCATAAAACGAATGGAGGGCAAAAGAAAGCGCAAGCAAGTCATCGTCGGTCACGTGCCACTGACACTGTCACGAATCTTTCATTTATTTTTGAAACATGGAGGGCAGATTTCCGTTCAAGTTACAGGAAAACGCAGGAACAAAGGCATCGGCCTTGAAATCCCGGTGACGTATACTTTTTGTCACAAGGAGTCAAAAATATTAAAACTGAAAGAACTATTAAATGACAAGGAGGATAAAGAGTCATCGTAAACTGAAAGCTGTTGACTCGATTACTGTATCTGTGTACTGATACTGTAATATTGTTATATCGGGGAAGATTTTACGCTCGGTGCCCTAAAAGCTCATCGTTATATCGGGGTTCTGTCCCATACATTTTACTGTAACTTTTGCTGGGACATAGCATATTTATCGTTATACCCGGGATATCATTATATCAAGGATCGTTGTATCGGGGTTCCACTGTATATGGGCAGTCATTTTGATTTCAGAGACAAGCATTGTGGTCAGCGGTGTAACGGCATCATATTAAACAAGTGTCCTTTTTCTTTTCCGGGTCACAGATTTAACTAATTTGTTATAAAATAGATGTTTTATTATTGCTTTACATTCAAATTGCCTGTTAAACAACATTAAAGTGGTTTTTCTCCTTTGAAATCTGGTAAAACCATGTAAATTAGCCCTGAAAAAATCGCATAATTTATCACATAATAGTCCTATCTTATCGCACAATCTACCCTGAAAATATCGCATAATTTCTGATTTTTTATCGCACCCTATCAGATGGCCTGTCTATTATTTCCATTATTATTACTGATAATTTTGATTAGTGACAACAGACAATAAAAACATATATTATTATTGCTACTTTACATATCTTTGATGCCACTAGAACTGGCACTACATTCATTCTTGTAATTTATTACACTGAATTTGAGGAGGCCTACGCTGTACTGGCCTTATGATTTCTTTAGGCTTTCTCAAGGCCAAAAAAGTAAATCAATAATATTATTTGTGTCTTGTAGGGAGAAAAATAATATCTTACCATGTTAGTGACCATAAGAGCAAAATAATCTGGATGGGTCCAGCCACAGCCCTCTACAGCGACAGCAACATGAGCCAACGGCATGTCATCATCACGGAAACGGATCTGTCAACAAGAAACACAATTTTATAATCTAAAATGCACAGTGAAAAACAATAATATTGGACAAAGTTGAGCAACATGTTGATGGCAACTTGTTGCTAAAGTGTTTATTTGCTTATGCTGAAGGAAGAGGCAAACAAGTGGTCTGCAAGACAGTGACAAATCACCATTACTCCAATGAGCTTAGATTTACCCTATCATTCAACCATTAACTTCTTATCTCCTCCAAGCAGTCACTATCATAAACCTAGTGCTGTCTACAGTAAAACATCTTTTTTTTTCTCGTCTTCACATTACAAGAACATTGTCCATAGGTAGTAATGAGCATTCTCCATTTGTTTATTAGAAATGATCATGAGATCAAAACTCTAGAAAAAATATAACTTGAATGATGATAACATATTATGAGAGTACCATAAGTCACTCGAATGTACATTAAAGTCATCTTGATGTATTTAACGTCTGAACGGGACACAAAAAAGTAGACGACAACACTGTAGAAAACAGAGTTTTCTATAAAAAATACACAAGTCTGACTTTTCCTGTCATCTCTGGATGAATTGGGCATTCCAGTTAGGGTTGTCCATGCCATCTAAACAACCCACTTAACAGAGGACATGTACATTGCTAGATGTTAAAAGCATTTGCCTTTTTTGCAAATAATTTTTATACTAGATGACGACTTTAACATATCTAGCACAAAAATGGCCTTTTTCAAATGACCAACTGTCATTTGCAGCTCTGACAAGTGCATGTGTCTGTCGTGTATTAAAATGGTTTTCCCAATGGCGACAATTTCTTTGATTCACCTCACTGCCAGTGTATCTGCATGGCGTCAGCTTATCTTGTGACTCATAGGTCGATCTCAGACCACTAAACTGTTGTTCAGCAAGCTTTACCAAAGCATCATGATCAACACCTGGGAACAATGGTAACATATTTCTTAACTTCTCCAAAGTGCTTCAGAATAATTCCAGAAGGTGAAAAAGGAGAATTTAGGTCTTGATTATTACCTCATGATTAACAATATGGCTGTTTGTAAGAAATTTTCCCAAGTAACAGTTGAGAAAAAATACATGTAAAGTAAGGAATGGTTACATTGTAAGAAGAATGTGATGAAGACAGATATCAATATATGTTGTAAGTTTTAGTACTATATTGTAAGAGTGCACAGTTAAGTTAATAACTAATATTATAATTGGCTTTGCAGCAGACTAAATTATTCAGGTCGCGTATGTGACCAGTCTAGGTTGTCTGTTGCCCAAAGCCAGCCTCATTTGAGATTTTTGGGATGTAAATATGTTTGTAGGTACAGTCCGACCTCTATTAAGAGGCCACCCTTGGGACTTTGAAAAGTGGCCGCTTAATAGAGGTTGGCCGCTTAATGGAGGTACAATATAAATTAGATGGGAGTGGCAGTAAACATGATTTTACTGACTCTATATAGCAAAATGCGTTTAAAAAGTGAACATATATGAAGATAAATCCAAAATTCATTGTAACAAGACATCAAGTGCATTTCCAGCCCATGCATAGTTCTAGCTCTAACATAGAGTTCACATAGTTGAAATGTACAGTATTTCCTCAGGTTGATAATGTACAGAAAAAAATGCAAAATCATCTTTGACAAGTTTCTTAGGCCTTTTTGCATCAACAGTGTAGTATGTGAAAAAATTTAGCTCAAGATATTTCATGGAAAGATAATTTGCTGGCCGCTTAATGGAGATAAAAAACCATATAAATAATACACTTGTGACAGCAAAAAGGTGGCCGTGGCCGCTTCATAGAGGTGGCCATTGAATAGAGGTATCAAATACAGCAGTTTACTGGCAAATAAATCAGGACTTTGGAAAGTGGCTGCTTAATGGAGGGTGGCCGCTTAATAGGTGGCTGCTTAATAGAGGTCGGACTGTATGTATATCGCCTTTAAGCCTCGATTTCAGGCCCTTTGGTTGCAGCCAATCGATTCAGAATTACATTCCGAAGGAAAAAGTAAATACTGTATCCTCTAGAATACTCGAATGTCGATAAAGTGGGCAGTGGAAAACTTGAGGCGAAGAAATCCTGTTTCGTGTAGAAAGCCACATTTTCACAAGTGAATAGTATGAATGCGAGTGAAGGTAAAACATTCTTGTGAATTGAAGTGATATGTTTCTAAGAATATTTGAAGCAATTCCTAGAACTCTGTTCGGTGTTGTGCCCAAATTTGTATTCAGCCAGGCTTGGTTGGATTTATTTAAGCTTAATTGATAAATTGCTTTAGTTATTAAGAGCTTTTATGGCACGTGTGACAAGGTTTGTTCTCCTCTTTGTAGTAAAATGTTTTATACAAGGCAGAAGCAAAGATTGAAAATGATTTGATACGTTCGCAAAGCATAATGAACCAATTTAATATTGAACTCGATTGGAAATTCACTCATTCACTTACTCCATAGATTCACGTGCTCTAAACCTTAACATGGACAAGTTTCACACTAACAATTTATGCTGATTTATTCTCCTAGACTTTTATACAATTTTAGCTTGATGCACACACTTTTTTTAACCTACATGCCATGTTGCATTAGATGCACAGCTATTTGACACTGTTTATGGCAAATATAAAAAATCAAAAGAAATTGCAACCAATTTAAACTATTTGAAATGTCACGCTTTACTTACAGCACTTCACTTTCCATTGGAAACTACTAGCTATATAAGGATAATTATCCTCAAATAATGAAACTCAAATCTCAAAAAGTTCTGCGTCTGGCTGTATAGCACAGTCTGAATAAATTGCAGTACAAGTATGCAATGGATTTGTTAAGTTATGTTTAAAGATCTCATTAAGACAGTCTACAACTACTACTGGTGTAAGAAAAAGCAGAATGCATGAAGTACCTCCTGCAGCTGCCAGTACCATTCTTGGGGCACTGTAGTGTTTGTTGATGTATTCAACAAGATCATCACGAGTTATGGTCCTACAAAGTAAAATTGAAACCAACAGGTTATATTCACAGCTTGAAAAAAGCCCTGGACCCAGTTATTCAAATGGTGGATAACTCTCTCCACTGGGTAAATCTCTTTTCCTACCAAACAGTAATTTATCATACAGATAGCACTATCCAGCGTTTGTACAACTGGGATCTGCCCAGTAGTCTGGGAAAAGAACATTTTCTTGCTGAGCAAACTGTAACATTTAAAGCTTACTTGCCCAAAGAGAAATGCTTGCCCAGCAGACAAGCTGCCAAGAATGCAAGTGTTTTTGGAGACCTTTATTTTACTTAAATGAAAAGGTTGCTTTACATGTTATTTTTTCTATTACAAAATGCTGCTGATACAAGTAACCTGCTCAGAGATAAAAGCTGGATAGTATTCTCTACAGCACCAAAGTTCAAAATGTGACAACAATCCAAAATTACATGTTGTAACCAAAAGTAATATTGTAATTTTACAATTTCAGATTATTTTGTTTACCCACAAAGCACTTAAGAGTTCTTAAGAACTCATTTAAATGTGCCCGAGTGTCCCAGATCAAACTGGAACTTGGAAGTGTTGGTTTTTGAGGAGAGGTGACCACCAGTAGTAAAACTTCCCATAGCAACAAGCTCAACCCACATGTATGGCATCTAAAACAGGTCTTTAGCCCAAGCCACATTGGTGGGAGACAAGTTTTTCTCACAACTGTGCCACCCTAATCTGAGAAAAAAGCCAACATTTAGTGATGCCACCATTGGTTCGCCTGTGAAATGACGTCTGAGAAACAGGTCCAGAAATTCCATACTGATGATGCATCACAACCTAGATCTGGGTAGAACTCCTGATTGGTTGAAGCACATTATTCTCAACCAATCAAAAGCACTACCCAGATCTGGTTAAGTGACATGTCACCATTATGGAATGTCTAAACCTAAGATGCCATTTTGCAGGGAACCCAGTGGTGGCGTTGCAAAATGTAAGCTGTTTCCTCAGGCTATGCCACTCTTGATCACCCTCAAAAAGTAATCAGTTCACTGGAAATAAAACTCATAAAAAATTGCACTTACTTGACATTGTGGGTAGGACCAAGAATGGTTCTGCCGAGAGGGGTACCCTGGTATGCTGTGGCATGAAGATGATCAAACACAACTTCCTCTAACTGTGTATCAACTTCTTGCATTTCACGAAGAATCACACCCCGCTCTCGCTCAATCTCAGCCTCACCAAGAGTTGAGTTCTGAATGATGTCTGCTAGGATGTCAACAGCTGTAATATTCCACAACATTAATTAATTTATTACTAACACTGCATTCACATGTAGCAACTGTAGCATGTACATGTAGCACCAAGGCTCCAAGAACTGAGGGCATGAATTAAAAAGACCCTTGTGAACAGAAAGTCACTTTTCCTTTTTTTTTTCAAGTACACATATATGTTATTGTTAAAATTACCACTCAAGAAGAAAAATAGCAAGTACATGTAAAACTCTTGCATCCCCACATGCATGGAGACAAAGGCACAGTCTGGAATGAAAATGTTCTTCAAAAAACTTGTAGCCTCTTGAAACTTTTTACCTTTTGGAATGTCCTTGCTGAAGACCTTAGCATAGTAAACGGTCTGTTCACGAGACGTGTAAGCATTCAGATGAGCTCCCATGTTTTCTACTTCCAATTCAAGATCTGTTTGTGAACGATTCTTTGTACCCTGAAATAAACACAATTCTCATTGAAAAAAAAATTGCCTTGGCTTTAAGGTGCAAGGTAGCTTGTGGTAAGGTCAAAAACTAGACAGTTTTGTTGCTAGTATCAAACTTTAGAAACTAATCCTATTTTTCTACTGTTTATTACTGTATGCCTTGCTTTGCATCCACAAGAGGACAAGATGACTTGTTCTTGAAGTGGTGTAATCTTCTGGCCATCATTCACCCTTCAATCGCTTAGTTTATTTCAGTTTTTTTTTGTGTGTGTGCAATTCAAAGATCTTAATATTCTTGTGTCTGGTAAAATCGTAAAAAGGACTTGGCCAATATCTACCCATCTTAAAATTAAAATAAGCTTAGTGGTCAATGGCATAGAATCCACGAGTGGGCAAGATGAAGCGAATCCACGAGTGGGCGAGTGGGCAAGATGAAGTGAATCCTGAGTTCTGATTGGCTACTAGAGCAAGCAAGAGGGGCCCATCTTGCCCGCTTGGGATTTCTCACATTAGTTCTGTAAGAAAAAATTCTCTTTATGGCCATATAATAACTCCTTCATTGACCACTTTTGTTCCCTCAACATGGCTTAATATTGGCCTCCTTCTTTTTTTCACTTTTTTGACCTCGATTTCATCCTGGTCCATAAAAATGCAAAAAAGGAACTTGGCCAATATTCAATATTCAACATCATGCTTGGTATTGTTTACCAAGGCAAGTATTAATAATAATAATAATTTCAAAACTTATAAGGCGCAAATATCTATATAAATATATTCAAATGCGCCATAGGGAAAAAAAAAAATAATAATAATAATAATAATAATAATAATAATTATAATTATAATAGTACTACTAATAATAAATAAGATAATAATATAGATATGGAATAGAGAAACTAATGACCAAAAGTTAAAAAGATAAAATCTGCAAGCAAAAACTAAAAATTATAAGCTAAAAATTATTTATAATCTAATAAACCAAGAATACAATCTTATAATCTAAGTAGCACAAATGCTTTTTTAAAAAGGTGAGTCTTCAATTTTCTCTTAAAAGTGTCAATTGAAGTAGATTCCCTAATAATTCTTGGCACGGCATTCCATAACTTAGGTGCGGCAAACAGAAAGGCCCGTTCACCGAGAGTTGCCTTAAGCTTAACATTCGGATAACTAAGTAGGGTACTGTCGCTAGAACTTCTTAAATTATATTTAGATACAAGCTTAGGAGTAATTAAAAAACTTAAGTACGAAGGTGCTAAGCCCTTAAAAATCTTAAAAACAATCAACAGGATTTTAAATTCAATTCTGAACTTTACAGGCAGCCAATGTAAATCTACTAATAAAGGAGTAATGTGACAATATTTACTTTCATTGCATATTAATCTAGCACACATGTTCTGCACACACTGTAGCTTATTGAGTTGATACTCCGGGAGGCCATATAAAAGACTGTTACAGTAATCGATTCTGCTTGTAATAAAGGCATGAATCAGAGTTTTGGTGTTGTCTTTAGATAGATATTTTCTTATGCGTCTCAGATTATACAAATAATAGAAGGCAGAGTTACATATTTTTGAAATATGAATAGCCATCATCAGCTTGGAATCAAACCACGAACGCAAGTTCCTTGCAGACGACACAGGAGTGATAGTTGCAGTGCCAACACGAAGGCTGTTAATAGATACTTTAGCCAGTTGCTGCGATGTGCCAATGATCAAAAATTCAGTTTTCTCATCGTTCAGTTTTAATTTGTCGTTAAGCATCCAGTTAAGTATTCATTCCCCTACAAGCCTGCACAAAGGAAACATTTCTTTAACTTTATAATGTACCAAACAGACAATAATACCTTGAATGCCATATGCTCAAGGAAATGAGCAACTCCATTATTCTTCTCTGTTTCAAATCGGCTGCCAGCATCAATCCAAAGACCAACCTACAGTTGTATAACAACGACTTTTAAGAGACATCACAGAACCACTATAATTACAGAGTAGTTTTATGCTGTCGTGGTTGCCCAGCCAAGTAGTGCTGGGAATCAACTGAGATTTCATAATCAATCATCTGAAATAATCAGATTGGTCTACCCAATCAACCATCGATTATAATCAGAAAATCTCTTTATATGAATTCCATCTGTTTTTCAGCTTTGTGCTAGTTAAACTACATGAAATACGAGCTTTGTTAGTCTTTTGACTATGGACCACTGAGCTCAGCATTTTTTCTGTGCTTTTGGGTGATCAAATTCTCTTTCTTCTTTAATTAATTTTAAAAGACGGCACACAAGATTTTAATTAATACAAAGTGAATGTTTATTTGCCAAGAGGAAATTCTATTTTCTTGGCGATAATCAATAAAAATTGAACACTTTCCATGATATTGGCCATCCCATCACTTAAAGATTTTCATCAAAGATCGATCATAATCGATGATCAGCACATCATTACACTGCCAAGAATTGACAAATCTAAAAAAAATGAAATAACATTCTTTCTAAAGGTAAGAAGAAATACCCTTAGCTGCTTTAACCCTTTACATGTAAATCCCAACACAGGGTTCATACCCGTTTTTAAACAAAAAATTCAAGGACTTTTCAAGGACTTTCAAGGACACATTTACCATATTTCAAGGACTCTATTCAATTCAAAAAGAGCCTTAATTCTATGTCTTTTTTTAGTTCTTCCACAACATAGGTAATTTTATCTCGAAGGTCTTTCTGTGTTTGCTCCTTTTCCTTTGGAGTTCTACTTAAATTATAAAGTTAGCACCGAAATTCAAGGACTTTCCAGCACCGACTGCAATTTTCAAGGACTTTCAAGGCCTTGAATTTTTATTTTAAAATTCAAGGATTTTTAAGGACTTTCAAGGTGTGTGCGAACCCTGCCAAAGCTGTTGAGCCTAACAGTTTTTCAAAGTTGATCCCTGCTGCTTGCGACTTCAAAAATAATGCTCAGGAGAAATATCTGTTTGTCTCGGATCTCTGATTTTGTCATTTCCATGTAATTTCTTTGCTTAGTTTAAGTTCCACAGCGATTGAGGGCGAGTAATTGGCAAAATTAAACAAAATGAACTGGACTGCTGTGACACAGCACCTTTAAAGGGTTGGTTGAGAGAATTTGATAACAGAAAATCAAAGCATTTTCCCTCAGGTGATCATTTCATTAATTCTCATAACTCTCTCTCTTGATTATCTATTAAAAATTATTGTTAGGAGAAAATCGACATTGGTCACTCTTGGTACTTAAACTGGTTAAGCTGTAGAAATAGGTGGGGCACCAACTGAAGCTCAAATACACCATACCATTACATTTTCAACTTAAGGACAAATTAACCAGTACAATATAATCTACCAATACCTACCGTTGCTGTAGACAGCCCAGAATCTTCACTAGCAACTCTCATTCCGTTAGGAAGAACAGTGACTTTAGTCTCAGGAACATTGTACAAAGACTGTAAAAGCAGCCACAAATTATGGTTTGAATACAAGTAACTATCAATGTTCTCCAGAAAATTCAACGAAGAATGAGAAAATAGTTCCATACATTAGCCAGAAGTAGATGAGGCAGAAAACTTCTTGCCTGTGGGGGTATGGAAAGGGTGGATCACCTCCCTCCAGGGGAAAGGTCTTGGATCCTCCCTGGGGAAAAATTCTTATTTGGGAGACCTGAATCTCAGTGAATTTTCTTGAGTGACCAGGGAAAGATTTTTTATCTGCGAGGATAGTACAACAGATGATAATTCTCTACTTGCTTATGAGAGAATTAAGTAGACACACACTGTTACTACCAGTACAACTATAACTCTTGAAGCTATATTTTTTAGGGAAGAATAATGGTTTGATCATTCTGTGGCCAAAAAGTGAAGTTCACTGCCCAAAATATTAAAGCGTCTGATCTTTTGCTGGTTTTGTACCTCACTAAGGTTATACATTCACCTACTCAGTAGTTCCAGAAAAGACCTGGCAGAAAATCAGTGTTACAATAGACCATTTTATAGTTTATTATGTATGGAAGCAAGGCTGACGGTAGCCTTGTTTTAATACAAACCTTCGTGCTTTATTACCTAGATCAAGTTATTCTTATGCTAACTAATATTTTTCAAGGAAAATTTCCACAACAAAGCACAGGAGGTTATATCAAAACAAGGTCATCACCAGCCTCACATTCACTCGAATTCTAGGGTACTACGTCCACAACTGTAAAGTGGTCTATTATGCATAATTTTTATAATATACAATCAAGTCAATTTCATCATCCCACAATTACTAGTTTGATTGCTAGCTCGGTATGTTCTGAGGTCTTAAACGCAATTACAGCAATTTTTTTAAGAACAAGGAAGACGTTTACCTGTTCATATGAAAGAGCAGTTGACCCGAACCGTTTGCAGGCCAATACGCCGGTTTTACCCTGGAAGTCCAAAAGTGATCATGACATAAGATCGATAAAATAAAATGTTATTTAGAATCGTCAAAAGACAGCAAGAGTTCACAGCAAACACACAAAAAGAATATTGATAATAATTGAATAAAAAAGACATACCTTTGGTGTTAACGAAAAAAGGTTTGTTAATCTACCGGCGGTTTTCATGCCAAGACGAAAGGCGATGGGAGACGCCATGTTGAAACGCAAGAAAAGTGCGTGTTCAGTGGGGGAATGGGCCGAATAAAATCAGGCATGCATTACAAAGGAATAGCGCTGACAATCGTGACAGTCGGCTTTTAAGAATCCTGCACCCTCATACTTGATAAGCTTTTTTGGTCAAAAATCTCTTGAAATTTTGCCATTTGTAGTATAATTTAGCTCCCTTACGGATCTTAGACTCTCTGCACAGCATAAGTTATCTTGAAGGGTAAGCATATTACAGATTTTGCTATATGATTCTTTTTTCGTTGTCCAACTCAAAGTTTCTTATTCAGCTGTTTTATTTGACAGATTTAGTTCCTCGTGGCTCTCTAAAAACAGCTTTTAATCAACTTAATCACGGTGATAGCCTGGAAAATTTTTTCAGCTGTGCCGATTTGCAGTCTTCGTTATGTTTCTTACAAGATCAGAGTACGACAGGTTGGTAATTTTACAAGGACCTCGAAAAAATTTATGGTACATTGTACAGAAGTTTAACTTATAGAAAGATTTGTAACGTTTGGTAAACTAATTATTTTTACGCTTGAATGCATTATCCTATTAGAGGAGTTAACACTTTCTCGCCAGAAGGACGGCTTTTTCAAGTGGAATATGCCATAGAAGCTATCAAAGTAAGTCAGTTATTTTGTCACCCTTGATTGCCAAGAGTGATCACATCTGATTCTCCTTACATGACCCTTTATTGTATTAAGTAGAAAGGCTCATATCACAGTAAATGGTATTTTCCATGGTATGTTAACCCTGGCTCTTTTGTTGTCTTTCAACTAGCTTGAGAAAACAGTTGATAATTTTTTTAATGCACTGGTTTCTCAAGGAAATGACAACTGAGGAATGAGTGCAGAATTTCCACACTGTTGATGATTTGCACTACTGGTTAGTGCTTCTGATTGGTTAAAAATTTGCTTGGAATTTCCGGGTTCCTTCCTCAGGTGTCATTTTTTTTCAGGGAAACCATTGGTGGCATTGGTGGCTGTTTTCTCAGGTTACCTGCCCACACCAGGTCATTATGGTTGTTTACCATTTACCACAAATTCCCGGAAATTCCAGTTGGGATGTAAATGGAAAACGATTTTTTGGTGTGTCCCACTGGAAAATTCCCGGGACAAACGGAAATTCTGAAAAGGTAGTCCTGTTTTCTCGACTACGACATTCCGAATGGAAATTCATTTACCATTTACAAGTTTCTTGAGTTTCCTACCATTTTCATGTTGTAACTAGAATACAGTCTAGCGCGGCGCTACAATCCGGAAATTTTAGGCAAATGGTAAATGATACGTACCGTTCTTACGGACCAAAATTTCCCAACCAAAATTTCCGGAATTTTTTTATAAATGGTAAACAACCTATATGTTTTTAGGAAACTGCCCACCTACCCCTCCCCTAAGCTAACATTAGCACTTGCTTCTCACTTAATGGTAGGTCAAAATTTTGGTTTAGGGGAGGGGTTGGTGGGCAGTTTCCCTGAAATGTATAATGATCCCCCACACCTTGGAACTTGACATTGATGGCATTATTATTCTCAAGTTTTATTGTATTTTTGCCACATGGCAGTAAGGAAAACAAAAAAAAAATCAAACTGTTGTAATGATGTCAAATATTATTTGAATCTGAGCAACAGACATAATACCATGTTTTGCAGAGTTTCAGTCTACACAATATGTACAATTTCTCGCTGATAATCAGACTTTGTGTTTTAGCTTGGATCAACTGCGATTGGTATACAAACATCAGAAGGTGTAGTTCTTGCTGTTGAAAAACGAATTACCTCTCCACTCATGGAGCCAAACAGTGTTGAAAAGATTGTGGAAATAGACAGTCATATAGGTACTACAACATCTCGTAATGTCGTAAATACATCAATTAAATGGAACCTCTCTTGAGTGATCTAGTGGTCTGTTATGGGAGGAGCCCGTATGAAATATTTAAACCCCAAGGTTCCTTTTTTTTGACAAGTCTGGCACAGATTAGTCTCCTTCACAGCCATTTTTAGGGTCGTCACACAATGCTCCTTCCCACAAAGCGTTGTGTGATGACCCTAAAAATTGCTGTGAAGGAGAGTAGGCACAGATCTGTTTGGGGAGTTATTGTGTACAATTTTTAAGTTACAGTATGTAGCAGTGGCATGGTGAAAATAAAAGCTTTTTTTACTGTGAGGTTTGTGGTATATATGGTGATATAGCCAAGGTTGTGCTCTGAGAAAGTGGTTGTAAAGGAGCTCAAAGCTGTCATTCAAAATTTAACTCTCACTCAGATACTAAGAGCATTGTTTTCATTGTTTTCATTGTTTTTGTTTTCATTGTTTTGTTTGGCATTGTTTTCTTAAGAGCATTGTTTTCTTACAATGTCACATCAGAAAAATGTCTTTACCCTAAAAAATTTTGACCTCTGTTTATGGTTTTTTGTTTTGAGGTTGTGCCATGAGTGGCCTTATTGCTGATTCAAGAACAATGGTTGACAAAGCAAGGGTGGAAGCACAGGTGAAGCCCGAATTTTCCACGTACAAATTCTCTGGACTGATCTCCATACATTTCCTTAAAGAATTAGTTGAGAGAAATTGTTCTAAGATCAAAGCATCCCCCCTTCAATGATTCTTTCTTAAATTCTCTTAAGTTTTTCTCTTGATTGTGTATTCATACTGTCAGAAGAAAATTGATGATGGATTGATGATTTCATTAATTCTCAGAACTTTTTCTCTTGATTGTGTATTGTATAGTGTTAGGATAAACTTGATGATGGATTCTCTTGGGGCTAAGAGACGAGGGTTAATGCACACATCAAGCTTTTTTATGGTGACCTTGCTGCACCCACTCTTCTTTTTAAGTTTATTAATATTAATGTTTATTTTTAATGATGGTTCTGTGCCTCTTACATGTAGAATCACTGGTTCACGTACAATGAACAGATGAGTGTAGAAAGTGTGACACAAGCAGTGTCAAATCTTGCACTTGAGTTTGGAGATGATGATGCAAGAGAAGGAGCAATGGTAGGGAGTCCTTTCATTTTTCTTTTCTGAGTTAACAAAGTAATATTTAGTCTCCCTCGCAGCCATTTTTGGGATGTCACGCAACGCTCCCCCTCTTTTGGGAAGCGTTGCTTGACATCCAAGAAACGGCTGCGAGGCAGACTAAGTAATATTCTACTTGTATGGTCTCCCCTCTCATCAGTATAATCATAACCCCTTTTAGTGCTAATGGAACCGGCTCAAAAGATAATGAAAAGTTGAGTTAAATCTGTGAAAAGACACTGCTCCAAATTGCAGTTTTGACATAAATGTTTCTTTTATCATTGTTTTTTTCCCTTAGAGTCGTCCATTTGGAGTGGCATTACTTTTTGGTGGAGTGGATTCCAAAGGACCCCAACTGTAAGATTGGTTTCTAAAGTTCCCTTTCACTGTTTATGTTTATCACAGCTAGAGTGAATGTGGAGAAACCCTTGAGAATTGAAATACAGTTAAACCTCTATGTGGTTATTAAAGCAACCACCTCCCTCAAGCAAAACCTAAGTTTTCCCAGTCGATACCGTACAGTTGGAACTCCTTGTAAATGACCGCCTCTTGTAAGCAGGCTTGATTTGGGGCTGACAGTTTAAAAAACTAAAAGTATTTTTTTATTCTAACATTGTAAGCAACCACTTGATGCATGTTCTGATCTCTATTTTCTCTGTATATACTATGCTACCAGTGGTGAATCCAGAGCTTCAGATGGGGGGGGGAGGGGGGGAGTCATCCAGACCCTGAGATAAGAGGGGTGCCAGATCTCCCAAAAACTTTTTTTCAGTCCTTCAGGCTTCATTTTGGTCTAAAAATATGGGGAGCCGGGCCCCCTGGGCCCCCTTCCCTGGATCTGCCACTGGCTACTTAGCGAAAAACTTTTAGTGACAACATAGAACTACAAGCCCACCCTGGATAATACATTTTAGATGATGTTTTGTTCTTTTTTTATCATACCCAGTTATCACCTGGACCCTTCTGGAACTTTTTTCCAATATGACGCAAAAGCGATAGGTATACCAAGCACTGAATATCAACTGTTAAATCCATAACTTATATTTTAAGGGTTTATATTCTAATATGCTTTAAACCTGCTTTTGCTAGGCCTTGAAATAAATACTCAGAAACAAACTTAAAGTGCGAGTTGTTTTTGTTAGTTGCAAGACAGAAGAATATCTTCAAGCACAACATTTGTGCATGAGCATTGTATGGAAGCATTGTATGGAAGACTTGAAAATGTCATTGATCTATTGAAGTATTGCATTGGTCACTGGTTTATGTAGTACTTCCAGTACATTTTAGCTGCGTCTTCGACTCCGTCTACCGAGGGGGGGGATAAGTAAAGAGGATACATTCTGTAAATGGGAAACTGATTTTTCAGCTTTGTAAATAGTTTAGTGCAAGCTGTGAATTCTTGTTTGGATAATCAGTCTCATAATTTGATTGGTGAATTTATTTGCTGATGAATTACAGGCTCAGGATCTGAAGGAGCACAGCAGGCACTAGAAGAAGTATATCATAAGGTAACGAAATTTTTTTGCACACTGAACATTGTTGCTTGTGATATAACACTAACAAAAAGGCCCTGTTCATTGCAGAAATAAATTAAAAAAATTAGTCAATTCAGGATAAATTGAAGTGAAGGAAGAGTGATTGAATTTCTTCTGTCTGACGATTTGATCTGTAATTGAGTTGTACATCGCACGTTAGAAAACAAATTTATTTTTGCTCTTAAAGAGTCTTTCATTTCCCAGCACTCTTGCTTGCATTGATTGTTTAATAGAGGTATGGGAGCATCGATGGAGTACAAAGGAGAAGGTGCAAACCTGCTAATCATAGAGTTTGACCACAAATTTCAAACATGAAGAGTATGGTGGGAGGGCCATTGCCATCTTTTCTCGTGATCACTTGATCAAGTGTGAAGGACACTGAGAGTCATCTTTTTAACTTAATTTCATCTCCCTAGAGAGCACTGATCACACAGAAATGCTTTAAAACTAAATTGGGTGTGAATATGATGTAATCTTCATGCTTCATTCTACTTTTTGAGAATAGCAAGACATGGTCCTTTTGTCAAAAGACAAACAAGAAATGCTTTCTCTCAAGATGACAGCCCATCCCACATATGGGATCGGCTTACCTTTGTGTATGAAGCATAAAATTTTTATCTGTATCAAAAGTAAAGACTTAGTTTGAAGTGGGAAAAATTGTAGTGCGGATTCTTCTCTTCAAATCCAGTAGTTTACTCATGGTTGAGTTGAAATTCTATGTTTTACTTTTAGTCAATGACTCTGAAAGAAGCTTGCAAATCTGCTCTTACAATACTCAAGCAAGTCATGGAGGAAAAACTCAATGCTACTAATGTTGAGGTAGGAAAATTACTTAGTTCCCATTTGTTAGTCTTCTTCTCACGACGGGGTCCTATTTTTATCACGATGATTGGCTCTGATTGGTGCATTCTAATCCTTGCTGAAGCATAAAGAGTTGATATTCTTGTTCAATTTCTGGTGCTCTGAGTTTCAATCCACTTGTCAGAAAAAGAATTGGAATTATGAATTTTTTTCTGAGAGTTACCGTAAGTCCTTTATTAAGCCACCCTTCCCAAATAAGCTCCCCTCTGCACAAAATTGACCTAAAACAGCAATACTTCTCGTGGCGTAACTCCTGTCATTAAAGTCCAATTTTGATTTTTGTTTCAGCTTGCAACTGCCACACCAGACAAAAAGTTCAGGATGTTTACAAAAGAGGAGATTGAGGCTCTTGTGCAAGAGATAAAATAGGCAAATGCACAAAAATAATTATTATGTTCAGTGAAATTCACTTGCGTGTCACTTAGTGTTTAGTAATAAAAGTCTGTTCATGTTAATTTAGTTTCTCTTTTTTTGTTTTTGTTTTTTTTGGGGGGGGAGGAGGGGCAGCTGGGAGCCAGGAGTAGAAATTTTACAAACTCAAAAAAACTCAGAAATTCAAGCGTACTCTATCACAAAACGAAGAACCCTTTCGAAGTGAACTTTTGCAAAAATATTAGTTTTTAGCTACTCTTATTCTTCATGAATGCAAAACCTCCAGCGGATGGATAATTCTTTAGACTGATTTTGATGACGTCCTGTGATACCATCAATTTTGAATAGTGTAGGAGCTGTTCGTTTTACGGCTGACGGTTGACCCCATGGACACCCTCATATATGGAGTCGTACACTGATCAGAAGAGAAGTCACCAATGGTGCGTTTCCCTGACCCCAAACAATACTAAAACAATTGGAAGAATGACATGTCATTGTTTCCTGAGACCAATTAGCAGAGACCTTCCGAACAACTCCTAAACTACTCAAAATTCGGAGCTCGAAATTGATGCTTTTCATATGACGTCATTAAAATCAGTCTAAAGAATTATCGATCCTCCGGAGTTTTTGCATTGATGAAGTATAAGAGCAGCTAAAAGTAATGTTTGCAAAATTTCACTTCGAAAGGGTTCTTCGTTTTGTGATAGAGTACGCTAGAAGTTCTGAACTTTTTTGAGCTTCTGCTTGATACCGCATTTACATGGTCGCCGTTTTCCAGGTTTTCGGGGGTGTTCGTTTTCGAAACAACCGCAAAGACAGCCGTCCCGTAAAAGTGACTTGTTTTAGTGTGTTTCGCAATCTCAACAGTCATTGTATTAGAAAAGTTTTACTATTACTTTTACAATTATTCAAGAGATTATTCGAGACGCTTTCGACGCAGAACTTAGAAATACGTCCCCTACACTTTTCTGCTATTGCAGTTTAACAAGGTCTCTTAAATTTCGATACTAGAAAGTACAGCTACTCCATGTCCTAGAACTTTCGACAAGACTCGTCAGGGTAGCTAACAGTTTCGGATTAGACAAAAAAGCCATGCATCTATTAAAAAGGGGTTACCTAAAACTGTTTTGCTTCCAAAATAAATGTATCGGAAGTATCTCGAATGGTTTTCTCTGTGATTTAGAGGCCTGTTAGGTTTATTTGTGGAGGGGTACGGGAGACGGGAGAAGAAAGGGCGGGAGGGGGGATCTCTACGATGGCGGGAAGCGGGAGAGAAATTCAAAAAGGCAGTCAAAGAAACGAACCCAATAACGTTTCTTGACTTCCATTTTACGTTTTCCGAGGCTTAAAGCAAAATTTTATACACGAGAAAAGTCAAAAAACGAAAATCCGTGCTCGGGATAAACGGCATTACTTTCTGTGAAATTGGAATCCTTTCCAAGTCGCTTACATCATAGGACATGAATGAGATTGCATGACATATGTACATGTGTGTCGACTGTGGCAGTCGTGTCAGTGTCTCGTCTGTCTTGCTAGATGTCGAAATTCTCCGTAAGGACGACAAAGCGAGTCAGGTCAAATGTCGTCAAAGATGATCGGTGTTAGTATTTTTCGGTTTGGTGGGGAAAAATCCGTCCATGGAAGACCTTTCTGGTAGCTCGCTCCTTACGACTGTAGTTCACAAAACACTGTAATGTTCCCTGCTAGCAGAGGTGTACAGAGGTTTCTGACGACGAGGCAAAAATGAGAGAATGGAGAGAGACCTCTGCCGGTTTCCGACGCGTTTCCTTAACAATCAGTGACGTTTTTGTCATGTGCGACACAACCCATAGAACCGGTTTGCGCGCGAAAAGGAAAAAAAGGAAAGCTGAAAGTCTGGAAAAGACGGTAAATGCCTTTTTTTGGATTACAATTCAAAATAAGAGGGAAAAAACATGAGGTTACCTTTGTATCGGCGGTTGAAACAGAAATACTGAACCTTAGCAGAACTAAACCTCTTGCGTGGAATAGATTCATTGACGATATTTTCTCGTTGTGGATAACTGAGAGGAAGGAGATTGCTGAATTCATTACTCTTCCAAACAGGCATCACCCTACAATTAAACTTACGACTGAAATATTTGATAAAGAGATTAACGTTCTGAATACAACTGTTTTCAAAGGCACTGAGATTTCACAACCAAGGAATCCTTGACATCCGCGGGCGAAGCCCTTAGACGTCTGAGAACTAACTCCTCAGCTAAATCTTTCTATGAGAACATCTAAATTTTCAAAAAACGCTTTCGCGCCAGAGGTTACCCTCACAAAAAAAATCCTCTGAGGTTAAATTTACTGAACGGAATTCGGCTATACAAAAGAACAACGAAGTGCGAAAGAAAATTCTACCTTTCGTTACCACGTACCACCCTGCTTTGCCAAACCATAAAAACATCTTAATGAGCAAATGGCATTTAGTTCAAAAGTAACCATTACTGAGAAAAATGTACAACGAGCGTCTCATCACTCACCTACAAGAGAGCAAAATCTCTGGGAGATATTCTCGGTTATGAGTCATGGTTGGCCTGTCAACACCTTCCATTGTGGGCTCAATAATTGTCATCGTTCAGTCTAACAGGGCACGCGCATTACACATTAAACGAAACGGTTTTGAAACCGGTAAGTTTCCAGCAGAAATCTGGTCGGCGGCTTTATCAAACAACGCTTCGGAAGCCGGCAGAGGCCTCTCTCTCCTTTCTCTCATTTTTGCCTCGTCGTGAGAGACCTCTACTAGCAGGGAAACTGTAATATAGATTTTGCCGCGTGGTGTAAACTTGTGTCGAAGGAATGCCGCTTCAATGATCGCGCTGGAAAGTACGGAGTGGTTCGATTTCAAACAATTTTTTATTTTGGACAAGGCCAAAGCACTCCCTATTAGAATCTGAATAGGGAGTCAAACAGCGTGATTTACGTGATAACGGGAGAAACAATAAAGGGCGGGAGTCGGGAGACAAAGGGACAAAAACGTACGGGAGGCGGGAGAACGGGGTACAGGAAGCGGCAGATTGTGACCCCCCTGTCCCCCCCCCCCCCCCCCCCCACTTATTTGGAGCTGCCGTCTGTTTGGACGTCATAGGGGAACTTTCGTCGTCTCGAAAATTTAGGTGCATATTTTTGTTCTCATCATGAAGAAAACGTTTGCGACCAACGGTGCGTCTTTGTATCATGGCTGAGAGAACGAAGCATATACGGCGAGGGTCATATACAGGCACAGCGCTCGATTCGCTTACTAGCGGAACGACATAAGACGGTAAGGAACGGGACGTTTGCGAAACGTACCATGGACGAAACGTCCGGTCACCGTTCTCAGTCTTCAGATTTTTCTAGGCAATATTTGCTCCTTCGCTCGGTTATTTCACAGAAAAACGTCGTTGGGTGCATCTGAGTATACTTCTTAATCATGTGGTTCCCTTCTTACGATATTCTTCACAGCTCTTCTGATTCCCCTATTTCTCCAACAGTACACCAATGGATTCAAAAAAGAGTTGATATAAATGACAGTAGACACGTACGTGTAAGCAATCTGTATTGTTGTCGAGTAGCCAGTAACAGTTGCGACAATCACTGTTACAAAATGAGGTATATAGAGTATCATCGAAAGGCCGTAAACATAAATTACCGTCACAGCTGATCTTCTACATTTAAAGACATTCACTGTGTTCAGTTGAACTGGGCTGAAGGTGGCCATGTTTTGATCTCTTATCTGACGTTGGTGCCGTCGGACGATGTGAAATATTTTGTAGGTGCTGATCGACAAAACAAGAAATTTAAGAAGGAAGGTTGCTATAACAATAAAATACCATCTATTTCTTAAAGGAAATCTCAACAATGCAAAGGTTATAGAACAGATCCAGAGACCCAAAACGGTTTGAAAAACACGTGAGACCGTGACAAAACTGTCGTATCGTAGATGAAGTGTTAAAGCAAGAAGACGGTCTACCGACACGATAACCATAGTGGCTAAAGATGCCCCGGATATTATCCAACTTAATGTAGACAAGAGCATTCTCAAAGTACAATGTAGACTAAAATTATTCATAAGCTCGGCTATTTTTGAAGCCACGAACAATGGCTGGCATATCAGGCCAACAAGAAGATCGGAAGCTGCCAGGCAGCCCAATAGGACGTAAGATGGCGAGTGGAGACATCGCGTTTTTCCAATTGCAACAAGGACTAACAGATTCCCAGTACATGTTATTAGAGAAAACAGCAAGTTTATGATACACGTTAAGAGATCTGCTGTAAAAACTCCTTCGTCCGTTTTGTCCAAGTTGATCTCGCTAAAGAAGAAGCACGGGAAAGTTTGAGTTTGTTCATGTGACTTTGGTAGGAATTCCATTTATCCACAAGTTAAACGAAACTAGCAGTGTCGACTTAAGAAAGAGTTCGCGAAATTTCATAAATCTGTTGCGTCTAAACTGCAGCGTAATTAATACTGTGTGAAGTCTTATAAGTTATTAATTATAAACACCAATGAAGCAAAATGTTCGTTAGCATTAATAAAACATGTAATCCGACCTGTTTTTTTGTCAAAACGTTCTCTGCATATTCTTTGATATGCACCCTCTAATAGGCTCAACTTAATCCCACACTCTCAAGGTTCAATAGGGCCACCAGTGCCTTGAATTTTATACCCTCTATAGCTTTTGACGAGAAAAGCATCACTCTACATCGTAAAGTATATCTTTTTTCCGTATAGACTGGAAGTGATGACGTCACAGAAAAATGCATTTGATGTGTTTATGCACAATTCACTCTTAAAAGCTTCTACGACTTGCTTTTCAACCGTTTTCAACTGTATGGTTCGTGTAATTGGTGAGCACGCCAGGTGGCAAATGACTAATGGGACGGGCTCGTAAATAATTTTAAAAGCTTTTTTCATATTATGTTTTATTTTCCCCCTAAAATGCTAAACCCTAATGCTCCATTCTTCGCACTAAAATGTTTCTTAAAACCCCCAAAAGGATCATTCAAATTCTCGGATTTGTCTTATGATAAAGAGACTTATTTTTTAATTTCAACAATTTAAGAGGCTTTAAGGCTATCAAAAAAGTATGAATTAAGTGGTATGGCATGTATACACCTGTTTGAAAAACTCTGTCGGTTGCAAATTTAGAAACAATGACGGTTTATGACACCTAATGTATTTTAATTATGGGTAGAAGTTTATTTGTATTGAAAATTAAGAGTTCGCGGCTTAAACTATCACGCGATTCTCGGCAATGCTGGCAACAAGGTAAAAATCGATAAAAAGGTTCTAGTGTTCTTGCTAATAACGAGGACCTCAGCTTTTAGCAAAGTTTCTTCTGAGATGTCTCTAGTTATACAGCGTTGCCTCTTGACCAACAGAAACTTGAAAATCATAAAATGAGCCATAAATCTTTACTGGAAGGGTTATTTTATCCTCAGGAGATGCTCAATATAACGTAAGCTGTTCCACAAAGAACTCTAAATTTGCAACGCTAATATAATTCTACCCATGAATCCATTTAGTCTCATCGTTTATGGTTTATACTTTTCAAACGACAAAGTTTTTTCAATCTGGTATATATTCATTCAATACACCAAAAAAAAGGATCCTCCATACGGCTGCATTAAAGTGGAATTTAACCTTTCTTTAGTTCCGAGTTTAAGTCAGCATTTTTTCTTAAACAATGTTTCCATTTTTTTTTAGAGAAAAAGATCAATGAAAAATGCCTCGAAAATGCTGGAATAATGCTTAACTTATTGACGGGGAGCTTAAGCAAACACTGTATTAAGACCTAGGGAATTTGACCACCTTATCTTTTAATAAGCTCACTGTTAAGGACGGCCTCTTTTTCAACAATGTTGTTATGGCACTTATAATGTGTGTATTCATGGTAGGACCAAACAGTCGTGTTTGGATATACACTTCTCGGTGTTTGGCTATCCGGGATAAAACACATCTTTTCGTGTTTAATATAATGCTTGTCGGTGTTTGGATATCAAATAAAACACTCCTACTCGTGTTTGATATATCGCTTCTACTGAGGTGTCTTGGATATATCAGGTGAAACACTTTTCTCGTGTTTAATATATTGCTTCTCGCTTTTTGGATATATGCTTTTCGGGTGTTTATATTTCAGATGAAACACTCCTTCTCGTGTTTGACATGTTACTTCTCAGTGTTTGGATATCAGATGAAACACTCCTTCTTTTGTTTAATACATTATTTCTCTGTGTTCGGAAATCAGATGAAACACTTATGTAAACAGTTGCGTACTATAGATGTATAGTATTCGTCTCTTTGTGCAAAAGAAACAAAAGATCATCTTTGAATCGTTTTCAAGTCATTTGTCAAAGTATGAAGACTCTATTCTGGCTGTAGAAACAGGAATAACCCCCTCACACTAGACAGGATGAATAACGACTTGTACGGAGCCTGATGTCACATTATAAATTTTTGTAATTGTAATTTGTTTCCCACAAAGAACTTAGGAGTTCTAGTGAGAACTCATTTCAATGTGTACGCACGCTCCGGATCGACTGGTATTTGAAAGTGTTGGATTTGAGGAGAGGGGAAAACCGGATCACCCGGAGAAAAACCACTCGGTGCAAGGAAGACAACCAATAACACACTGAACCCACAAATGGCGTCGACGCCTGGATTTCAACCTGGGCCACATTGGTGGGAGGCGAGTACTTTCACCACTGCGGCATCCCTGCTACCTCACATTGGCATCGAGGAAATCATTTGGCTTCCCTGTTGGGGCCGGGGGAGGGGGTGAATTCATTTTTCATTCCGTTCCTCGCCCCCTTAGAATGTTCTTCACCGCTTGTCTTATCTCCCTAATTCTCCAGCAGTACACAACCGGATTTATAAAGGAGTTGACGTAAATAGCAGTCCCAGAAAAATCATAAGCGATTTGTACCTTGATTGTATATCGATGGAGCATGTCTGTGATCAGAGTTCCAAAGAAAGGGACGTAACATATCATAAACAAGCCGTAAATATAAAGTACAGTGACAGCTGATTTTCTGCATTTGAGAATGTTCACGGTGTTGGATTGAAGATGGATCACGGCCTCAGTTTGGCTTTTTATCTGGCGCTGGTGTCTTCGAACCATCTGAAATATCTTCATTGTACTGACGGTTAGAACCAGGAACACAACAATGAAAATGACCAACGGGATGAAAAACCATTCGGCAGTCATCCAAAACCTTAGCACGACATTCAATATAAAGCACAAGATCCAAATAACCAGAGTGGTTTTCATAACACGAGAGACAGTTACAAACGCAGTGTATCTTAAGTGAAGGTGTAAAGCGATTAGTCGGTCAACGGACACTGCAGCTATTGTGAAAAACGAAACGCCCGCTGTTGTCCAAGCTGATCTGGACTGAAGTATTCTCAACCAACAATATACAGTAAAGCTCCTTTCAAACTCAGCTATCTTGACTCCTACCAAAAGTGGCTGACATAAGAGGCCAACGAGAAGATCAGAAAAAGCCAGGCATCCCAGAAGTACGTAAGATGGCGTGTGAAGATCTCGTGTATTTTTTATCGCAAGAAGAATCGTAGAATTGCCCACACATGTTACGATGCTGAACAATACATTGAGGATGCTTGTTAGAATATTTGTTACGAAAAGTTCTCCCGAATTATCAGAGGTGACACCTGTAAAGTAAAAGCCGAAGCAGGTTGTCTCAGTTTTGCTCAAGGTCTTCATGATAGAAAAAATTCTTCTTCAGGTTTTTGTTTCTTTTCAATCATCTGCTATTTTTCATACGTGCTTGGTGGTTGGTTTATAATGTCCTATAACAGTCCTTAAGACCTTTGATGATTATAGCCAACTCGGCACTAGGTGGTGCCTCTTTGGCTATTCAACATCTCTAACAGACCTTTTCATGGTTTATGACGCCATCTTGGCTGGGGAGCAAACACGGCTAAAATTACAGTGAATGTATGGGACTTTGGCCCACTTGGAAACGCTATAACGCCGCTACAAAGAGGTGGATTTGCAACATTTGCCACTACTTTAAATAGTTTTATTGATATCATTCATTCAACAGAAAATAAGGCGGTTAAAGAAGGTACGACGTCAATAAATTCGAATTGTAAGTCTTCTCATGTGGTTTTTAATTTCTTGGTAATTTGCATAATGTTGATTAGAAAAGTTTGTGTGAAATCTTAAAAATTCGTTTACGGTCGTTATAACCTGAATCTCTTCTTTATACTTCATGAAAATAATCTGTGTACAAATGACTTTTGAAACACATTTTCACTGTGGAAATCCGCCTCTCTTTAGCGGCGTCATAGCGGTTCCAAGAGAGCCAAAATTCCGTACATTCACTGTAATTTTAGGCCGTGTTTGCCCCCCTCAGCCAACATGGCGTCATAAACCGTGAAAAGGTCTATTACATGATTGAATCCACGAGCGGGCAAAATATAGCGAATCCTGTGTTCTGATTGGTTACCCAAGAGGGTGAGATGGGCTAATTTTGCCCGATCGGGATTTCACGCGTTAGTCGGTTCTCTTAATTTGACTCGGCATATAATAAACGTGCAGCGTGCAACCATCTAGTAACCTGAGATCAGGCCCAATTTTAGCGGTTCTCATACATTCTCTCTAACGGCAACCACTAAAGGTTTGGCCTTGTCCGCCAGAATGTTATTTACAGAGCGAAACGAAAATTGAACCTGATCCCAGGTTACCATCGAGTTATGGATGCACGTGGGAGGTTGCTAAGCACGACTGCGTAAGAGTTGCAAGAGGCAATAGCCGAGTGCAACTCTAGCTTCTTGAGTGCTTAGCAAACCTCCCAAGTACATCCATAACTCCATGGTTGCACAGTGTCCACAGTCAGCTACAACATAGACTGCAAAACAGTCGTTTTTTTCCTCAAAATCAGTAAGCAAATCGGTAAAGCGTGGTGTAAGAGTCTTACACGCGCGAAGCGCGCGAGCCTCACTCAAAATCAGTAAGGAAATCGGTAAAGCGTGGTGTAAGAGTCTTACACTCTCCGTATTCAGCCTCGTTCTAGACCTTTCGTTTGACTGCTCACGCTTACTTGAATACGCAAAAATACGGACTGTTTTGCAGTCTAGCTGCAACGTTTACGATTTCTTTTATATCATGATCAAAAGAGAAAACATTTCCATTTGCCTTCGTGAGTCATCGGTACTTTAGACGCGTGATGTATGCTGTCATCTGCCCGAGCGTAAACAAATCATGCCTTTCAAAAACTTGCCTTTAAATTTCTTTTTCGCTGAAACAACCGTTCTCTGTCTTAAGGTAAATTGCAAAACGTTTTTTGTTGTTATTCTGAATGGCATCTGTGTACTTGCTCTTAATATTAGAGTAAATTCTTTGAAGGAAAACTATAGCTGCAACTATCATGATAAACACGAAATAAAAGACTCTAAAAAACAATTTGTGCAATAAACGCAAAGTAGAAATAAGAAATACTGACAGTATTTCCTTTAGGTAACACAGGTAACACTAAAACCAAATTTTTCTTTGTATCGAAATTTGTCCGGGGAAATCGAGCTGAAAAAAATCGAAGACACAGCCGGCGCTAAGGCTATGCGTGAGCAATTTAGATACTGTTGTTTTACGACAGTTCTTTGAACTACTGTTATGGATGAATATAAACAAAATAATAAACAGAGAAGTGATTTTTTGAAAAATTTCTTTGAAAAGACAAATGTTTCTGTACTCAAATGAAATTCGCTTTTTTTAGGTCACGCTACATGTATTTGCTATCTTTGTTCATGGTGTCTAATAAGCCAAACTTCGTTCACTCTTTTCCTCGGCCGAGCCAGGATTTTTTTCAAGTAACTCTTTTTGTTTCAACCGAGTCAGGCTTCCCCAAGTAGCTCCAAGTCTCTTCTATCGACAAAGGCATCTGTCTCATGGCCTGCTAGAGCTGTCCTCTGTCTGTAGCCGAATCATGCTTAGTTAACCCTCCTATTCATGATCAACCGAGCTTTAAAGCTTTTTCAAGTGGCAGTTTTTTCAACCAGGCAAGACTTCTGACGACTGTCTTTGAATGCTAGTTAAAGTCAGTAACAAATTACATGATTCAATTCCAGCAAAAGCAATTAAATAGGCTAAAACTATTTAATATTGAATACATTTCGTCTGTCTGAAAAATTTACACACTTACTAAGTAATATGTTGCCATTGTCTTTTTTAAAATTGAATCTCAGAATTCACACGATCTACAACTTATAGAAGTTATAGGCTCTTGTCAGACACAACGACTGGTTATAATTTACTCAATGTGACATTATAACATACCGTAAAATTCCGAAAATAAGCCCCGGGGCTTATATTTTTCAAAGGCCCATTTCTAGGGGCTTATTTTTAGAGGGGCTTATGTTCGGAGGGCCGGCTTAAGTACAGAGGGAAATTTGCGTTTCAAAATCGTTTGGACTAGCCTTATTCTTGGAAGGAAATTTAACGTTTTTCTTTGTTTTACGTTGTATTTCAGGGCAATTTCCAAGTACAAGTCCCCGTGGGGGCTAATATTTGGAGGGGCGATTTAACGCAGGGTTTTTTGCGTTACGAGTTTGGGGGACTTGTATTTGGAGGGGCTTATACATGGAGGGGCTTATTTTCGGAATTTTACGGTAACAAAAGTAAAGCGCGCGCTCTGATTGGTTAGTTTGCCACTACCATTTGCCCCGTGAGTGCACGCCAAGAAAATGTGTTAGCGTGGTATAACTTCAGCTTGCAACTGTCACAGCAGACAAAAAGTTAGCTAACAGTTAAGGGTCTAACAGTTTCGGATGAGACGAAAAAGCCATATCTAAAGGGTCCTGCAAAACTTTTTTATTACCATAATAAATATATCGGAAGTGTCTCAAATGGTTTTCTCTATGATTTAGAAACCTTTTTGGCTAATTTGAAGCTGTCCTCAGAATATTAGTTATTTCACTTTTTGTATCATGGCTGAGAGAACGAAGCATATACCTGCATATATAACTGGAAGTTTTCAAAACGACTCGTAGTCGAAACGTCCGGTCACCGTCTTCAGATTTTTCTAGGCAATATTTGCTCCTTCGCTCGGTTATTTCACAGAAAAACGTCGTTGGGTGCCCCTGAGTATACTTCTTAATCACATGGTTCCCTTCTTACGATATTCTTCACAGCTCTTCTGATTCCCCTATTTCTCCAGCAGTACACCAATGGATTCAAAAAAGAGTTGATATAAATGACAGTAGACACGTACGTGTAAGCAATCTGTATTGTTGTCGAGTAGCCAGTAACAGTTGCGACAATCACTGTTACAAAATGAGGTATATAGAGTATCATCGAAAGGCCGTAAACATAAATTACCGTCACAGCTGATCTTCTACATTTAAAGACATTCACTGTGTTCAGTTGAACTGGGCTGAAGGCTGCCATGTTTTGATCTCTTATCTGACGTTGGTGTCGTCGGACGATGTGAAATATTTTGTAGGTGCTGATCGACAAAACAAGAAATTTAAGAAGGAAGGTTGCCATAACAATAAAATACCATCTATTTCTTAAAGGAAATCTCAACAATGCAAAGGTTATAGAACAGATCCAGAGACCCAAAACGGTTTGAAAAACACGTGGAACCGTGACAAAACTGTCGTATCGTAGGTGAAGTGTTAAAGCAAGAAGACGGTCTACCGACACGATAACCATAGTGGCTAAAGATGCACCGGATATTATCCAACTTGATGTAGACAAGAGCATTCTCAACGTACAATGCAGACTAACATTATTCATAAGCTCGGCTATTTTTGAAGCCACGAACAATGGCTGGCACATAAGGCCAACAAGAAGATCGGAAGCTGCCAGGCAGCCCAATAGGACGTAAGATGGCGAGTGGAGACATCGCGTTTTTCCAATTGCAAGAAGGACTAACAGATTACCAGCACATGTTGTCAGAGAAAACAGCAAGTTTATGATACACGTTAAGAGATTTGCTGTAAAAACTCCTTCGTCCGTTTTGTCCAAGTCGATCTTGCTAAAGAAGAAGCACGGGAAGGTTTGAGTTTGTTCATGTGACTTTGGTAGGAATTCCATTTATCCACAAGCTAAACGAAGCTAGCAGTGCGACTCAAGAAAGAGTTCGCGAAATTTCATAAATCGCTTGCGTCTAAACTGCAGTGTGTAAAGCTGTGTGAAGTCTTATAAGTTATTTTGTTGTTCATAAGAAATTATAAACATCAATGAAGCCGAATGTTCATTAGCATTAATAAAACATGTAATCTGACCTGTGTATTAATTTGTCAAAGCTTTCTCTACGTATTCTTTAATATGCACCCTCTAATAGGCTAAACGAAACTGTCAGTGTCGACTTAAGATCGAAAGACTTCGCGAAATTTCATAAATCGCTTGCGTCTAAACTACGGTGTAATTAAAGCTGTGTGAAGTCTTATAAGTTGTATTTATCAATCCCACGCTCTCAAGGATCAATATGGCCACCCGTGACTTGAATTTCATGCCCTTTATAACTTTTGACGAGAAAAGCATCACTCCACCTCTTAAAGTATAACTTTTTCCGCATAAAGAAGTGATGACGTCACAGAAAATGGTATTTGTGAAATTATGAAATTGGTTGGTTGAAATATTTAGAAAAAAGAGGATAAAAATGCTTCCTTACTTAAAATCAGCCTGGTGGTGAAATCAGGCACCGTTATGCTCCGCCGACACCATATAACACCTTCTAAAATGGACCTGGATCGTAACAGTTTGGATCAATTCATGTTTGCCCCATTAACGGTTATAACTCCTACCGCCGTTTGAATTTTCCGAAATTACAAGAACACGACATCAAACAACACTTGCCCCGTGAATTTTAGCCTGAGAAAACAGCCGACCGTTACTCGACGCCATCCTTGGTTTCCCCGCCAAATGACGTCTGAGAAACGAGCGCAGAAATTCCATACTGATGACGCGTCACTATCCAGATCTGGGTAGTGCTTCTGATTGGTTGAATCAAATTTCCCATGCGGCACGACCAATCAGAAGCACTACCCAGATCTGGGTAGAGACTACATAGAGTTTCTAAAGTGGGGAATAAGAATATTTCAAGAAAAGTAAAGATCGATCCAGACCAATTAATAGAATCCTGCGCAACTGAAAATCAAATTAAAAAAATAAAAAACATTTAGATCCTGAAGAAGTAAATTGCAGTAGCGAGCAGTAAGCAGGACCGCAATTTGTAAAAAGCTCCCTCCAACACATAGCGGAACTCTCTCGCACGCGCAAAGCGCGCGCATCGGAGCTCCATGGGTAATAAAATTTGGTCAGCTATGAATCGAAGAAATATTAATAGCGACAAAATCGTCCGTTCATGTTTGCGGATGTGAAATGTCACGCTTACTATCTTGGAGTCCAATCTGTGTTAAACTTGATATTAGATCTTCATGGTACGGTTAATTGACAGCTGCAGGGGCCTGTTAAAAAAGCATCTTCTGACCTTCCACACGACCACATCGCGGGCTCAGGTGTACAACCCATTGAGTTGACGTGTTTTTTGAAGTTTTCCACCGACCAGTTATTGGTTTTCAATTGATCACAGGCAGGAGCCCAGCAAATGTCACAGGCTCAGGTCTATTTTTTAAGGGGGAATTCAGTTTGCTTCTTGCTTATGACAGGAGCCTATCAAATTTGATAAGCTCCTGCTTATGACAAATGTTGAAATACTGCAGAAAGGCTTTTCTTAAAAGATCCCACGAGAGCTTGCTTTTGGCCTTAGCTAAATCCATATATTAGCAGGTACGATTGGCTATCTATGGGTCAGTGGTGCGCGTTTTCACCTTTCATTCTCGTTTTAGGATATTCTTCACAGCTCGTCGGATTCAGTCCTAATTCGCAAACAGTACACAAGGGGATTTAATCAAAGGCTCCTGTGAGCCAGCTCATAAATGAATTGGATTAGTGTGGGTATAAAGAATACCTTGTAGGGGAGGTTCGGGAAGAAGCGTTTAATGAAATTTTAATGCAAATGAATTGTCTAACAGAATAGAGTGAGTGAGTGAGTGATCGAGTGAATTCGCGGTCCATTTCTACAGCTCATTGCATGACTACGTCATTCGTGAGCTAAAAAGGAGTTAATATAGAGACCATAGGCGTGTAGCTGGTCCATCTTGCACAATTAGACTCTTAAAAGCCTCTACGACTGCCTCTTCAACCGTTTTATACTGAATGGTTTGTGTAATAGGTAAGTACCGGTACCCCAGCTGACAAATGATTTATGGGCTCCCGTCAAATAGGCTGTTTTCACGTTATTCTTTTGTGTTCTATTAAAATGTTCTATCTTAATGCCCCAATCTTCGCACTAAAATGCTTGGTAAGCCCCCGAAAGAGTCTTTAAAGTGCTCAGATATTTCTTATCACAAAAAGAGGCTTTCTTTTTAATTAGGAACGTTTTAAGAGGGTTTAAGGCTAACAAAAAAGCATTTATTAAGTGCTATCTATGGCAACATTGTACATATACGTTAATAGTTTCAATACTAATTAATCTATATACAGCAAAAGTGATCCTCCACTCGGTTGCATTAGTCTGGAATTTGATCCTTTTTCCTATGTTGAGTTTAAGTCGGCATTTTCCCTAATACGATGTTTTCTTTTTTCTTCTTTTTTTTTTTCAGAGAAAAAATATTCTCTCGAAAAGGACGCCAAACGGCTTCAATGATGCTTAATGCTCCTGCCTCACGAGAGTGCTCGACAAAAAAGGCTAGCACAATTCAAAAGTTTATCGTAAACAGTATGTGGTCAGCTGTGTGGTGGGATGGTGACGAGTGAAGCAAGAAAATTATGTAATGATCGTTTTGTCAAAATTCTAATAATTTCTTAAGCTTTTACTTATTAACAGGGAACTTAAGTAAACGTTGTATTAAAACCTAGAAAATCTGACCACCTCATCTTTTAATTGACTCATTGATAAGGACGGACTCTTTTTCAACAATGCTGTAAAGTTATTTACAATGTGTTTATAATTTAGTAACTACAGATTTGGCCAACACGCTTGTCCCACGTTCTTGTATTCATGGTAGGGCCACACAGTCGTGTTTGGATATGATTCTCGGTGTTTTGGTATCAGATGAAACACTCCTTCTCGTATTTACTATATTACTTCTCAGTGTTTGGATATAGGAGAAAACACTCTTTCTCGTGTTAAATTTGTTACTTCTCGGTGTCTGGAGATTAGATGAAACATTTCTTCTCCTGTTTAATATATTACGTCTTGTTGTTTGAATAGCTCCTGCTCTTGTTTAATATATACTTGTCGGTGTTTGGATATCGGATGAAACACTCCTTCTCGTGGTTTTTATACTATAGATGTATATGTCGCTTTGCGCTAAAGAAATAGAATCCTACACATTGGGCGCTTTCCATTCAACCCAAAATTCCGATAATTTCGGTTGCTACATCAAATGAAACTGACCATTTTGGTTTAGTCCGACCGGAATATTCGGGATCAGCTTTGAAGGTGGTCCTCTTTGACCGGTCTGGTCATTTCGGTCGGTCGGACCGAAATGTTCCTTTCCATTTGACAAAATTGTTGTCCCCAGTACCGCTCTTTTGTATCCTGCTTGCAAGAACAATAACCAAGCGCGCGGTGGCTTGGGTCTGGTCTGTGCAACCGGAATGTATCGTTCCATACACCGTATTCACAAATGGCGGACATGCGGGAAAAAACTGGTGCCTAGTCATGAAAGCGAGGCGTTGGAGGATAAACAAAAATTGCAAGTAAAGACTTTCAATGAACTTGCAGAGTGTTTAGCACGGATTGCACCTAAAATAACTTTGCACGGACTTCTTTTTAAATAAAATTACGTGGGATGTCTTCAGCTTTTAATGTTTAGTACTGATTTGCTGTTTGCAATCAAAAGGGACGCGTATATCTTCAAGGAAACAGGATGATTTTGTAGGTTTCCGAAGCATCAGAAGATCGACGGCAAGTGGGCAATAGCTGCAGAAAAGCGGCATTTTCGCCCAGACGTCACATTGAAACCGAGTACGAACGCCAGCTCACTGCAATTCGGTAAAACAGAAATATAAACAAATCTTGGCGGCAAGAAAAAAAAATAAGTGGCAGATATATGCCTTACGGACGTCTGCCATTGAACAAAACAGTTCAAGTCAAGATGGAAAAATAGAAGACAAGAAAGAAGAGGTGACTGAGGTTTCGATGAAGTTATGTTTGGTTTTTGTTTGCCAGGACGTTATTCTCTGGTCTTCAGCGATGAAGGACATCAATTAGAACTATTTTTTAGTATAAATGCAGGAGCGATCGAGTGGAGAGTACGCTCAAAATTTCAACTTGTTTAATACTCGGCAGACTCGGTAAGCCGGCCACATAATTATCATTTCAGCAAGTAATTTTCGTATTTCTTATCTTTGGCTGTTAAGAGTTTTAACTCTATGTTCCGTAGTATTTTAAGTTGAAGAATACATAAATAAATAAAATGATGGTCTTCTTAAACGGATCCAGACTCGAATTTAATTATTCGAAACAGAAGCTTACCGTGTTCAGTCCTGACTTGAACATTGCCTTAAAAGTTTAACCTAGTAAAATGTGAGCTTTATACCACTTTTTTACCAAGAGGTCTCTGAGATAATGCCCCAAAAGGAGACCAGGCAAATAGCAAGCCATATGATTCACACACTACAGCTTCTAATTTTGACAAACTTATTTTATTTCGCAATGGCAAAGAAATCATGAGATTTTTGCTAAGCTCTGCCAACTTACCTCTAATAATTCACACCAAAGCGACGGAATTAATATGATCCAAAGGAAGTTGTAAATACTGGCATACATATATACATAGATATGTATAAAATGACACTGACATGAATGAATGAGCCTCGTGAATGAATATTTCACTCGCTCTCGACTTGACCTGTTTTGTGTAATTACGGAGGTCTCTTCCGTTGACAAGTAGGCCATATATCCGTCGCTTATTTCTTTCTTTCTCACCACCAATATCTTTTTTATCTCTGTTTTACAGAATTGGAGTGAGCTGGCTTTCGTATTCGGTTTCAATGTGAAGTTTGGGCCAACATGTTTGCCGCTTTTCTGCAGCCATCGCCCACTTGTCAAGCTTCTGATGGTTCGGAAACCTACAAAATCATCCGGTTTCGTTGAAGATGTACGCGTCCCTTTTGATTGCAAACAGCAAATCAGTACTAAACATTCAAAGCTGAAGACATCCCACGTAATTGTATTTAAAAAAACGTCCATACAAAGTTATTTTAGGTGGAATCCGTGCTAAACACTCTGCAAGTTCACTGAAAGTCTTCATTTGCAATTTTTGTTTATCCTCCAACGCCTCGTTTTCATGACTAAGCGCCAGTTTTTTCCCACGTGTCCGCCATTTGTGAATACGGTGTATTGGGCACGTGGAATTTCCGAAATTTCAAACCGAAATTTTTGTTGAATGGAAAGCGCCCATTGAATCACTTTCAAGGTAGTTATCAAAGTATGAAGACCGGCCACTTCTCTATTCTTCTGGCCGACCGAAACAGAAACAACGTCCTCTGCATTAGACAGGATTAACAAGGACAATCACGGAGCCTAACATTATGAAAGCAAATTCGGAGACTGATTTTTGAAATTGTAAGTGTTTACCCACAAAGCACTGGGGAGTTTTTTAAAACTAATTTAGTCGTGACGGTGCGCTACAGATCGAATTGGACTTTGAAATAATTGGTTTTGAGGAGGGGGGGGGGGGGGGGGGGGGGAAACCTGAGCACCTGGAGAAAATCCTCTCAAAGCAAGAAGGAGAACCAAAAACAAATATTACCCACATAATTACATAATATATGTGGTCGACGCCTGGATTTGAACCCGGGCCACATTGAAGGGGAGTACTCTCAATAGCGCGCCAACATTACTCCCCATACCCACCCCCAACCTTGTTCCCTCATTTAGGCATCGAGGGAATCATTTTGGTTTCCCGGGTATTCATTATTCATTCTGTCCCCCACCCCACCCCCTTAGAATGTTCTTCACCGCTTGTCTTATCTCCCTAATTCTCCAGCAGTACACAACCGGATTTATAAAGGAGTTGACGAAAATAACGGTCCCAGAGAAATCATAAGCGATTTGTATCTTGATTGTATATCGATGGAGCATGTCTGTGATCAGAGTTCCAAAGAAAGGGACATAACATATCATAAACAAGCCGTAAATATAAAGTACAGTGACAGCTGATTTTCTGCATTTGAGGATGTTCACGGTGTTGGATTGAAGATGGATCACGGCCTCAGTTTGGCTTTTTATCTGGCGCTGGTGTCTTCGAACCACCTGAAATATCTTCATTGTACTGACGGTTAGAACCAGGAACACAACAATGAAAATGACCAACGGGATGAAAAACCATTCGGCGGTCATCCAAAACCTTAGCACGACATTCAATATAACAGACAAGATCCAAATGACCAGAGTGGCTTGTATAACACGAGAGACAGTTACAAACGCGGTGTATCTTAAGTGAAGGTGTAAAGCGATTAGTCGGTCAACGGACACTGCAGCTATTGTGAAAAACGAAACGCCCGCTGTTGTCCAAGCTGATCTGGACTGAAGCATTCTCAACCAACAATATAAAGTAAAGCTCCTTTCAAACTCAGCTATCTTGACTCCTACCAAAAGTGGCTGACATAAGAGGCCAACGAGAAGATCAGAAAAAGCCAGGCATCCCAGAAGTACGTAAGATGGCGTGTGAAGATCTCGTGTATTTTTAATCGCAAGAAGAATCGTAGAATTGCCCACACATGTCACGATGCTGAACAATACATTGAGGATACATGTTAGAATATTTGTTACGAAAAGTTCTCCCGAATTATCAGAGGTGACACCTGTAAAGTAAAAGCCGAAGCAGGTTGTTTCAGTTTTGTTCAAGGTCTTCATGATCGGAAAAAAAATTCTCTGGTCCTCCAACAAGGCGAAGCTATCATCAATAATGTTCAAAGCTCACCAAGGCAACTTAACAGATTGAATTTATTGTAATTTGCATCTTCTCAGCGAGGTTTCTGTTTCTAAGCATTGACAGCTACTTTAGTTTCGATTGGCTGTAAAGTAACTTCAAAATACCTACGCAAATGTAGTTTTATGACGATATTTCATTTATATGCCGTAAATTTCCGAAAGTACTTTGACCATCGTTTTAGATTACCGTAAAATTCCGAAAATAAGCCCCGGGGCTTATATTTTTCAAAGGCCCTTTTTGAGGGGCTTATTTTCGGAGGGGCTTATATACGGATGGAAGTTTGCATTTCAAAACCGATTTGACTAGCCTCATAGTTGGAAGTAAATTTACTGGTTTTTCCTTGTTTTACTTTGTATTTGAGGACAATTTTCCAAGTACAAGCCCCCGGGGGGCTTATATTTGGAGGGGCGATTTAACGAAGGGTTTTTTGCGTTACCGGTTTGGGGGGCTTATATTTGGAGGGGCTTATACATGGAGGGGATTATTTTCGGAAATTTACGGTATAACAAAAGCCCATAGGGGATGGGGTGAGAAGATATTTACATAAACGTTTGCATTTTATGCGTTTTAAAAGAACCACAAAAACTGAAACAAACAAATAGATACGTACGTAAATTACGATTTAGAGGTAGCACATGCACCCAGAGTTTCTTCGGTTAGTATTCCTCGTCGAAATTGGAATTTGCAAATGTTGGTTTTTGAGGAGAGGGGGAAAATGGTGTACCCGGCGAAAAAGTTCTCGGAGCAAAGGAGAAAACCAACAACAAACTCAACCCACAAATCGCGTCGACTATGGAGGGGAATACTGGACAAAAATGTTATTGGATCGTACCATAAGGTGCATTATATCGAATTTGCCTGTATACTGTCTTACCGTACCCGGTATGCTGTTATGTCGTACTCGTTGATGTTGTATTGTAACCGGAACACTGTATTATCGTACTCGGTAACCTTACATCGTAACCAGAATAGTATTGTATCGTACTCCGATGCTGATGTATCGTACCCGGTATGTCATATATCATATTAAACTTGTATGCTGTTGTTTCGTACTCGGTAACCCGATATCGTAACCTGAATGGTATTGTATCGTACCCGATGCTGCTATATCGTACCCGAAATGTGGTCGGCGGCTTTCAAAGTACGTCAAATATGATCATTATAATGTACCGTGTTTAGGTGCTTTACGCGCTTCCGTGCTTTTGGTGCTTTACTTGCCTGAGTTGCTTGAAGTACTTTACTTGCTTGACGTGCTTTGCTAGCTTAAAGTGATTTACTTTAGGTTCCCAATAGGTTTAACCGTTAGCCGTCGTATGTGTATGTTGACCTTGCTATCATAGGGTGCTTTTAATGTAGCGTTGCCTTCATTGCTTGTGGTGCTTTGCCTACTTGAGATGCAAAGAAACAAGCCAAGATCACTTTCATTGAAAAAAAAAAGGGAAAGGACTGTTAACTTTTAGAAAATTGGAGACCAATTTCACTTATCAACATTCATGTTAAGGTTATCCCGGTCTCAGCCACTGGGATAAAAAACGTCCAGCTAAGCATTTATTCATTATAATCAAGTGGTTCAGGCTACCGTAAAATTCAGAAAATAAGCCCCGGGGCTTATATTTTTCAAAGGCCCTTTTTGAGGGGCTTATATTTGGAGGGGCTTATCTACGGAGGGAAATTTGCGATTGGGCTAGCCTTGTAGTTGGAAGTACAAGCCCCCGGGAGGCTTATATTTGGAGGGGCGATTTAACGGAGGGTTTTTTGCGTTACCGTTTTGGGGGGCTTATTTTTGGAGGGGCTTATTTTTGGGAATTTTACGGTATATATGAAGGAGCGCCAATATATTAACAATATCATAGATTCTTTTTTCAATTATTGTCTAACAATAGACTGTTTTTATCTGTATAGGGGTGGTGAAGTAAGGCTACCCTCTTTTCTCCATATTTCTTTATGATTGCAGTTGAAACTTTTGCTCCAGCAGTTTGCCAAAATACAATTTATTATAAACGGTATTACAAGCTGTGATGAAGATACAAACGGAGGTTCTGCCTCGAGGTCCAACCTCTTACTTTATGTACCATTTTTGACAATAAAGGTGCCACTTTTAAATTAAAAACTTGTATTGACAAATGCTGTTCTTTTCACAAACCTAGTTTAGAACTTTGCATTCCTTTCAACTGCTGTAAATGCGCGGTCTTCTAGATGCGAGCTAATCACAAAACCAGAATATTTCATCGACTTTTTTACAACAGCGATATATAAATTCTTCTGCGGTCCTATTAGGTCATTTTATAAACGGAAAGAACAGATCTTCCTACCCTTTCATATGACTTCAACTTGTTGAATCAGCACCGTTCATATTCCTGAAGCCTGAAAAAGGTACCCTTTTTGAGTGGCCTGCCCGCATAGGCCATTATGTGGAGAACCTCCCTCCCCCAACCGTGGACCCCGGTTTTTAAGAATTTATCAGGACTTGTAATTAACTCATCTAAAAATAAAGGAATTTGGATCGTCTCGTCCGAAGGTAACGACGGTTAAATATAAATCTGCATTTTTGACGCGTAACGGTAAAAAACAACAATTTTTGACGGTTGACGAGGGTATTTGACGGCTAACGGTTAAACCTATTGGGAACCTTAAGTAAATCACCTTAAGCAAGCAAAGCACGTCAAGCAAGTAAAGCACCAGAAGCACGGAAGCACGTAAAGCACCTAAACACTGTACACTATAATGATCATATTTGACGTACTTTGAAAGCCGCCGACCACATTTCGGGTACGACATAGTGTTACACAGGATATAAACACTGCTTGAGAATATTCCACGTGTATTTTGCTCATAAATTTCCTTAACTTTTACAACTCTCGAGTTCGTAACGCCGATTACTTTTCTTACTTTTCTCGCACATGGTTTTTCTCTTACGTCATCAAAACGTCATATATGGTTTCCAGTCCTTAGGCGCACGGACGCCTGGCACTAAATACAAATGCTTTTAACAATGAAATTTCTATGCCTAACAATAGCAGCATCGGCCGGGTACGATATAGCAGCATCGGGTACGATACAATATCATTCAGGCTACGATATCAGGTTACCGAGTACGAAACAACAGCATACAAGTTACGATATATGACTACCGGGTACGATACATCAGCATCGGAGTACGATACAATACTATTCTGGTTACGATATGAGGTTACTGAGTACGATAATACAGTGTTCCGGTTACAATACAACATCACCGAGTACGACATAACAGCATACCGGGTACGGTAAGACAGTATACAGGCAAATTCAATTTAATACACCTTATGGTACGATCCAATTACATTTTTGTCCAGTATTCCCCTCCATAGTCGACGCCGGGATTTGAACCCGGGCCACATTGGTGGGAGGGGAGTGTTGTTACCACTGCGCAATCCTAACCCCACCCCCCTGGCTCGAGAGGAAGGGTAACTTGAAATATACCGGTACCTTATAAGAATCAACAGGATCCCTTTTTTCTATAAGAGTCCTAGACCCTTGATGATTATAACCAACCATAAAATTAGAGATGGTAAATCCCCAAAGAGGCGCTGCCTAGCACCGAGTCGGTGCTAGGCAGCGTCTCTTTGGAGATTTACCATCCGGCTAATTTTATGATTTTTTATCCACAAGCAAGAAAGATAAAGCGAATCCGTTGTTCTGATTAGTTACCCAAAAGGGCAACATAAGCCCATCTTTCCCTATCGGGATTTCCCGCGTTGTTTTGCTCTCATAATTGGTCATATAATAAATTCTTATTGACTAAGCCTTCTCCGTCGCCTGTTTTATTGACCTAGCGTGCTTACGTACCGTAGTACACAAACAATCCGGACGGAAATTGATATCTTGCGCATAAATATAAAACTATAAAATTTGACGTGGTGGGAGAACTGAAAAGACTTAAAAGAGTAGAAAAATTGCATCGCGCCTCAAATGACAGCCCATATTTTCTGAAGCTTTCCAAACGGGAATGGCGCGAACCATTTGATTTTCCCACCAGAACTTCAGTTTTCCCATGAAAATAGTAAGTACCCCTCAACCCTCGACTTCGTCTTGGTCCACAAAAAACTGAAAGAAGATGAAGTTGACCAGCATTTAGCTAAATAGAATTCACGATTGGTTACGCTTGGCCCTCCATATGGATGCCATGCATCATGATCACGCAAACTAAATGATTTTTATATCTTTTACCAAAACACAGCTCAGTCTCGTCCACGTTTCTGTGAAGAGGTCTGAAATCCCAAAAAAATCCAAACATTTAGCACATATAGGTTTTAAATGGGGCCATGTCACGCTTTTGTGCCATCTTTTTAAAAGCCAAAACGAGAATTGAATTCCAAAAATAATGATCCATTTCTTGCTATTTAAGCCCCCAGCATATTTAGGCTTTGAAACTCTTCCCTGTCATCATCACAACAGATGGCAAGTATGCACATAGATTTAAACTTGAAAAAATTGAGCCAATCTCTTTAAGTCGGTTACTATGCCTGCAATATTATGGTTAGTGCTCTCTGTTGAAAATTTTTTGCTGTCTTCTTCATATCTCTCATGAAACATTTTGTGTATGGGTTAAGACACTACGTAATGACTTTAGCACGGAATTGACTTAAAGGAGCTGTGTCACGGCAGTCCAGTTCATTTTGTTTAATTTTGCAAATTACTCAGCCTCAACTGCTATGGAACTTGAAGTAAGTAAAGAAATTACATGTAAATGACAAAATCAGAGATTTAAGACAAACAAATATGTTTCCTGGGCATTATTTTTGAAGTTGCAAACAGCAGAGATCCACTTTGAAAAACTGTTAGGCTGAACAGTTTTCAAAAACCCTAATTTCAATCCGTTTTAATCTTCTTCAGTTTTGCTCATCCGTGGCATCTGTTGTATCTGTTGTATTTGTCTGAATTTCGTGACACAGCTCCCTGTAAGATCGCTCATTTATCTTCTTGTCATGATATTCTTCACGGCTCGCCTTATTTCTCTGATTCTCCAGCAATACACAAGCGGATTCAAACAAGAGTTAATGAAATAAAAGTTGCAGCATAGTAATATGCAATCTTCACTGTTGTTGTGTATCAAAAAATACGTCAATGATCAATACTATAAAGAATGGGAGATAGACCATTAAAAACAAACCATAAATATTACGGACTGCATGTCACAGTTGATTTTTTGCACTTCAATGCGTTCACTGTGTTGGCTTGAACGTGGTGCACCCATGTCTGCCGTTAATGTCTTCGTCCAATCTGAAATATTTTTATGGTACTGATTGTTATGACAACAAATACTAGAAACATTACGACCATCAAGATAACATCCCATGCATTGCTCATCCAGAACCTTACAATGACGAATGCAATGGAAAATATCCATAAAACAGAGGTGGCTTTCCAGGTGCGAGGAAATGTTACAAGCGTTTTGTATTGTAAGTGACGTATTAGGCAGAGAACTCTATCAATAGACACTGCAGCTAAGGTAAGCAAAGAGATTCCAGATGTTATCCAACCTGATACGAAGTGGAGCATTTTTAATGTGCAAAATGCTTTGAAATTTTGTCCAAGTTCGGCTATTTTACGAGCCGCAGGAATCGGCTGGCACATAAAACCAACAAAGAGATCCGTAGCTGCCAAACAACCTAGAATAATGAAAGAGGGTGAATGAAGATCTTCGCTTTTTGCAATAGCAAATACAATCAGGAAATTTCCAGCACATGTTAGCACAGAAAATAAAAAATCGAAAGAACAGGTCAGTATACTGGTGACGAAATCTTCTCTTCGGAGTCGGCGAGAGTCAGGTTAATGTACTTTTCTTCAAAAAAGAAACAAGTTTTCTCTGATTTGTTCATGGTGTCTTATGATCCAAGCTTCGTTCATTTTATTCCTATTCAAGTAACTCTTTTCTTTTCAACCGAGTCCTCTTTCCTAAAGTCTCTTCTCTCAACAAAGGATTCTGTTTTAGGGCTAGCTACAGCTGTCCTCTGTCTCCAGCCGAGTAAAGGTTAATGTTAACTCTCCTATATATTCGACAGAGCAGTCTTTGAATGTTAGCCACCACCAGGAACAAAATATATGATACAAACTGTTTGATTCCCAGCAGAAGCAATTAAATTGCCTAAAACTAATTAAGGTAATATTAAACCAATTTCGTCTGTCTGAAAAATTTGCATACTTACTAATATGTTGCCATTGTCTTTTTTAAAACTGAATCTCAGAATTCACGCGATGTACAGCTTGTATTAGTTATAAGGCCTTGTCGCCCACTGCGACAATTGTAATTGGCTGTTTTGACAAGGCAATCATCTTCGGAATATGACATTAGACAGCTGGTTAGAAAAGAGAAATCCGGCCTTTTCAAAATACGGCAAACTGCTTCTTTCTTTTTTTCTGCGTAAACAAAATTTTAGCACGCGGGCAAAAATTGGCTCAATCTATTTACGAAAAAACCTTCTTAATATTCCTTTCTCTGAAGAAAAAAACGCGAACAATGTAGTTACTACGCAGTTTGATATGGAGTCTTTGAATTAATTTTGAAAGAGGTAGCTCGCACCTGGTGAACATAACGTTTCCGCTTAGAATTAATAGAGGAATTTTGACCATGTAACCTGCAACATAAAGAGAGGGCTGTGTCAAAAATCTATCAAAAGTCACACTGAAAACTGTCACCAAATTAAGAAAACCAGGAGCCTATAGGGTCCTGGAAAAACACACAAATTACCGCTTAAAACTTTAGAAGAAGGTATCAATCACTATGATATCACAGCAAATACAAAAAGAGACTCAACAAAGGTTGAAAGAGACAAAGATGGAAAAACGTGAAGAAGATTGAAAAGGATTGCATTTGTGGGTTTTGAAAACCTGTTAGCCTAACAGTTTTCTATAGTTCAGAATTATTTGTTGTTTTAAACGTTTGAAATAATGACCATGACTGGACATATTTTTTTCACCCAGCTGCTGAACTTGAAACTTCCTGTTTATAATTTTCTACCTTGCTAAATTAAAGATAAAGACTGAACATTCAGAATGTCAACGTTTAGATGGAGATTTTCCACCCCGGCAATATTTTGTCTTTAAAACCTGAAATAATATACCGTCCATCTTACTGTAATTCTTAGTACTAACACTGAAAAACGTTGTTCTTCAACACTGCCTTTATTGAAATATTTCTTATGGTAAAGGTATGCGTGTAGTCTCATCTTCTGACACTACACTAAGTACTCGCCTAGTATTTATATACTTTTAGTGTATTGCCAAATATTTACATTGTTGCAGCAAACATTGTTCCTAGAAGCATTCATCATTTTTAAGTATTTTCACGGGTGACCAACATTTTTGCGATTCAAAACAACCAACTATTCAATTCGTCAAATGTTGGCATAGTTTTCTTGATCTGAATTCTATAAGACTGTATCGAAGTTCAGGAAAGGAAAAAGAAAGTTGCTGTTTTGTATTCACGTCCTCCACAAAACGTGATCATGAAATTAGGCATTTTCACGACGCAGTCGTGCTGTGACGACAAAGAAATTGTACAAAAAGCGTGATGCGCGTGCCAAGTGTCGCCGTTGTCGTTGCCTAAGGTCCCTACTCTGACTCTACTCTCGTTTTAGGATATTCTTCACAGCTCGTCGCATCTTTCTTACTCTCAAGCAGTACACGATTGGATTTAAAAAGGAGTTAATATAAATAGCTGTCTCACAGAGATCATAAGCGATAAGCACTTTCGTTGTGTATCCAAGAAGTGCTTCTATGATGCTTGTTGCAATGTAGGGGACATAGCATATCACAAACAAGCCAACCACGTAGAGCACGGTTACAGCCGATTTTCTACATTTCAGTACGTTAACGGTGTCGGTTTCAAGATGGCTGACAGCAGCGTTTTGGTCATTTATCTGACGTTGGTGTCTAAGCACAGTCTGGAAAATTTTCAAAGTACTTATCGTTATGGCAATAAATGCAAGAAAAAAGATGACCATAGGCATGAAAAGCCATACATTGGTCATCCAAAATGTTAGAACAACGTTTAAAATAATTGACAAGATCCAGAAAAGGAAAGTGATTAGAAGTACTCGTGGAACAGTGACCAAAGTGTGGTATCGTAAATGAAGAGTTAGAGCGAGGAGTCTGTCAACAGAAACGGCGGCTACTGTCACCAAAGAAACGCCAGATGTAGTCCAAGCCGTTCTGCTCTGGAGCAATCTTAACCAACAGTACGCATTTAAATTTCTTTCAAGTTCGGCTACCTTAAACGCCAGAAAAAGCGGCTGACATACGAGGCCAACGAGAAGATCCGAGGCTGCCAAGGAACCCAAAAGCACGAAAGATGGCGTGTGAAGATCGCGGGTTTTTTTAATCGCCAGAAGAATTGTAGTATTGGCCACAAATGTTACGACACCAAACAATAAGTTAAGGATACAAGTTAGAATGTTTGTTACGAAAAGTTCTTCCGCCTTGTCGAAGCTGATGCCACTAAATGGTAAACAGGCTTTTCCAGTTTTGTTCATGACTGAGGGAAGTTATGTGAGACTGTGTTGGCTTGAAGTAGCTATCACTGTATGTGCTGAGTCGGCAAGAGTCAGGTTAATCTACTTTTCTTCAAAAATGAAACAGGTTTTCTCTGATTTGTTGGTATCTGATGAGGCAAGCTTCGTTCACTCTATTCCTCGATCGAGCCAGAATTTTTTTCAAGTAACTCTTTCCTTTTTCAACGGAGGCAGGCTTTTCCAAGTCTCTTCTCTCAACAAAGGCATCTGTTTCATTGCTAGCTAGAACTGTCCTCTGTCTGCAGCCGAGTCCGGGTTTGTTAACTCTTCTATAGTCAACCGAGCTCTCAAAGCTTTTTCAAGTGGCAGTTCTTTCAACCAAGCATGACTTCTGACGGCAGTCTTTGAATGCTCGTTGTAACCAGTAACAAATGACATGATACAATCAAATAGCCTAAACCCAATAAATAATAAATAAATTTTGTCTGTCTGAAAAATTGGCACACTTGCTGCTATTGTCTTTTTTAAAATTGAATCTCAGAATTCAGACGATCTACAACTTATAGAAGATATAAGCCCTTGTCACCCACTGGGACGGTTGTAATTGTAATTGGCTGAATACGATATTAAAGAGAGACAGCTGGTTTGATAAAAAAGTGAAGCCTTTAATAAGGAAAACCGTTCTTTCCTTTTTTCTGCGTAAACCAAATTTTGTCACGCATGCGCTAATTGGCACCCTCTAAGTCAATCCATTTACGAAAAATGTTGTTAACAATCCTTTCTCGGGAACTTCTTGGAGGTATGAAATAATAAAACAATATTGTTAGCCGACTTCTGTAAAAGGAATTTAGTTAATATACAGCCAGGCCATTATATGGTAAAAAGTGTTAGATGTGTTGCAAACTGCACTTCGTCTCTTCCCTTGCTAATTCTTCATTTAATACTTTATTATGCACTTTCTTTAACTTATAAAAGTTTGATTTGAATAAAATAAATGAAATGAAAAATAAATAAATTAATTTAATAAATATAAAAATGAAATATGAAAAAAAAGTTTAAAATGTTTGTCAGTTCCTCAGCCTTTATTTTGATATTAACTGATGTCTTTCGTTCTTATATATTTTTAAATAACAAATTTGCGTGTTTCTTCTTGTCATCTTATAAAGTTTCTTTAAACTCGGCTAATTTATCTTTGCTTAGTATGTGAACGAGGGTGTGGCATCGCGTGCAGATAAAGCAGTCTTTCGTGCTCTGATAAGAGTCAAGACAACACGCGCGGTCTCAAAAGCACAGACCGCGTTTGTTATTCTTTCTCACAAGGGAGACGTTTGGGAGCACTGTGCTCCGCTCTGAAAGTTAGGTGACTTCTCCTGGTGTTCTGCAGTTAGCAAAGAATTTAATGGGGTCGAACCTAAATGTGGAATTGCACACATTTTAAACATCGTAGTAATGAAGAGTAATGACTTAAAGATATTTCTAGCAACAAAGATTTCCAGCCTATCCCCTTCAAAATAAGTTGTAAACAGGCAAACTAACAATTTGTGCGGGTTCTTTGGTTGACAAGTTCACATAGTTTTTAAAGCAACGGATTACATACGTCGTCTTTCTTGGTTGCCCGTCCATTCACTAACCGTGCTCACATTATGGGTGGCTGCTCCTTAAATTTTCTCAGAAGGTTTACGCTACAGGTAAAACGGGAAACAAAGAAAGACCTGTGACTTGTTTTGCAACAACAATGCAAAACGAGTCCAAAAGCGATATTCCGCGATTTACCACCCACGGAATGAAACCTGTCAAGATTGCCGAGTGGATGCGAAAATTTGTTGTAGAAAATAAATATTAAATTTGCTTTTTTTATGAGAGGTGGTTGTTTAGGAGAGGTTCTAGTTAGAACGATTTTCGTCTGACCTTAAAATGAAAACGCACGAGGAAAAGAGGATCAACAAACGAACGGAAAAAATAGAGCAATTTTATTGGTTTATCGAACTGATACAAACGCGCGTGGCTTTTGGTTGGTTAAGCGAACGCTTGGGTGAAAAAACTTATGCCTGAGAACAATCTAGAAATCAGCCGATACTTCGCTTTGACGTCATACTGCAACACGATTGGCCAATCGAACAATGGCTTATCCATTTTAGGGTTTTCTTTGGCGGGAAAACAAAGAGGCCATGTTTTGATCTTTTCATCGATTGGCTGATGAAACAAATAAAGAACACTTACCGAAACTATATTTCAAGGTCATACGAAAATCGCTCTATAAAGCATTGGCTGGGAAAAGTTTGGTGTTTTTGGATAAGTGGTTGCTTATGGAGTATGGTCCGGCGTTTAAGAGAGGTGGTCGCTTTTGAAGGTCGCTTATGTAGTCTGTCCCTTTTCAAATGTTTTCGGGTATTAGTGTCGATGTCAAATGCGTAGAGCGCAATTCATTTGACCAACTTCAATTTTCTCCTATCGATATCCTTAAAATGTCAAGGTATTAGGTTATGAAATTAATAATTGATCACCAAAGTAGAAAATGGCTTGATCTTTTATCAAATTCTCTTAACATATTCTTTATGGGAATGTATTGAGATCAGTTTGGAGAATTTTTATGAGGATATTGCGGCTTAAAAGGTTAAAGCACTTCTTTTGGCCACTGTGGGATCGCTTTCCATGCAGTAACCGGCTGTGGAAGAGTATGTCGCGAATCCGATGGTCTGGCAGGACTGGGGCGACATCGAGATGGTGTATTTGATGGCCATTCGAGTCGGACTGGAGTTATTATTCGATCCCTTCTCAAGATCTTCTTTACAGCTCGTCTTATCTCTCTATTTCTCCAACAATATACTAGCGGATTCAAAGAAGAGTTCATAAAAACAGCAGTCGTAGCATAGTCACGGGCAATCCTTACTGTTCTTGCGAATCCAACAACGTACACTTGCACAACCATCACTACAAAGTAGGGCAGGTAGAAAATAAAGAACACACCATAGATATAAAGCACTGTCACGGCTGATTTTCTGCACTTGAGTACATTCACTGTGTTGGATTGAAGATAGCTGAGAGCCTCAGATTGATCATTTATCTGGCCTTGGTGTCTTCGAACAACCTGAAATATTTTTAACGTACAAACGGCTGTGACAAGGAAGGGAAGAAGAAATGCGACAATCGCAATGAAAGTCCATCCACTACCCATACGAAACCTAACAACCACAACTGTAATCGATACGATCCACACAGCAGAAAAAGCTTGAAAAATGCGCGAAACAGTTACCAGGGCTTTGTACCGTAAATGTAGGATAAGTGACAGAACTCGATCAATACACACTGTAGCTAAAGTCAGAGCAGATGCGCCAGACGTCATCCACCCTGTTGTGTGCAGAAGCATTTCCAATATACAGCGCGCCGTATAATTACTTTTAAGTTCGGCTATTTTGAACGCCGCTAAAATTGGTTGACATATCAGCCCAACAAGAAGATCCGAAACTGCCAAACAACCCAAAAGGACGAAAGATGGCGAATGAAGATCTCGGGTTTTCCCAATCGCAAATACAATAAAAAAGGTTCCCACACATGTTATTAAAGAAAACAAAAAATTGAGGATAACAGCAAAGATATCTGTGATAAAAACGTCGTCTGTTCTATCGAGTTTGACGAATTTGTCTTCAAAGAAAAAACAGGTATCACTGTTTGTTTTGTTCATGACAAGGAAAATGTCCTGTTTATGTGTGAAGCTTGTCCAAAAGTCGACGTCCTGAGTTTTGAAACCGACGCCAATCTTTCCCAAGTGCCTTCTGATAACGGAAGGAGTAAACGCTTTAAACCATTGTTCAATTTTCAGTGGTTATCTTGCAAAACAAGTAACCTTAACATGAGTATATAAATTCGTATCATCTTAACCTTTGCCGAGCAATTTTGCATACAAATTAACATGGGCATGAAAAAATAGCCTTCGCAGGGTAAACAGTCGAACTTATTTAGTAATATTTAATCAATAGTTCTTTTTGCTGAACATGACAATGGCGATTGGCTGTCATAAAATTCAGCCGTGCTGACCACTATAGCTAACTTGATAACTGTCAGAAAGTCATTATGTAAAGTCAGCTGAAAAAGAGGCCTTCTGAGCACGTATCGTGAGCCTCTCGGCTATGGGTTTTTGTAAACGTCTTAGTTGCGTTTTTTCATCAAATCGTCGGTCTTTCAACGACTAAGGTCGTCGCATATTAAGAATAGGGAGCTTACGAATCGACGACTTTCGCACGACGCCGCCGCTGGGTCACGTCTTAGTTCTGCGTTGCCGTCCTGTAGAAATTTGAATTTACGATTCGTAGTAAAGACGACGACGTTGCATGGTGCTCGCGGCAGGCAAATTTTCCCGCCGTTTCTGAAGTTTGTTTTCTTCTTTTCACAAGTAAGCTTATTTGTTCAACCAAAATGTCTAAATTCATAAGAGAAACGAGAGCTCGTATTGCAGACGCTTATGGAAACAGATTTATAAAGGACCGAGTATTTCACTGTATTTGTACTTTTATGCGTTTCGTCAACAAACTCAGAGTTAACTACGGATTTAGACAAGACAACAAAGGACGAATGCAAGGCGCGTTTATACAGGGAGGGCATTTATGAGCTTGCCGAACAGCTGTAGTTACTGTGATGAGATAACCGCATGCAATGGTCTAATTGTAGCTTTGGTACCATCTTGCCAATATGGTTTCACTCGGTGTTAATTTATGTTTGTCTACAGCTAGCTAAGGTGTTGATTCTTCGGGTCGTTACTCCATTGAAAACAGACAAACAAATCGAAAACATATGTAAAGAACATGTCCCCAATGTGATACTTGAATTATCTGGAAAAATCCGCTGAAGTATGTAGGGAAAACTTTGAAAATTAGTCTCACGTCCTGCTTTTTCTAGGACGCCGGCGAATCGCTGTCAACAACGGCGTCGACTTTGGCGCGACGCCGGCAAGTGCCCAGATAAGCATACGCAGTAAACCTGTCACGCAGTCCAACGGCGTCGTCGTGCGAAAGTCGTCAATTCGTAAGCTCCCTAATGGTTTTACGTGGTAACGGTGTTAGCGAGCTCGAGCAACCACGTGCACGCCCCCGATGAAGGGAAAGACAAAATACAAGGGCACCAATCGACGTACTGTTTTCTGTGAAATATCTGTTCGGAGAAGCAAAAATTGCCCAGGATTTTCTGTAGTCTGAGGAAGGCTAAAAATTTCTAGATGACAGTTCCATTCATGTTTAATTTTCGAAGCTTATCTTATAAATTTTTAAGTTTAATTTTTCCCATTTCACTCCCTAGATTAAGCTTTTTTTTTCGTAGAAAAAGAAAACCTAAAATGCTCGGAATCGAAAATACGATGCACAGAGGAATCAGAAAAATTTTCACTTTCATAAAACTTTCAATTGCAGCTAAAGTTTTCGGGAAAATAACACTAAAGCCCTTGTAATTTCGAAAAGTCTCAAGTGTCTCTAGTACATGTATGACCGAACTGCGCCGCTTAGAATGCATTTTGTTATGAGGATCCGAATTATTTTTAGCTTATCCGTCATGCAATTCCAGACTTTTTTAGAATTATCTTATAATCTGTAATATTCCAGAAATATCTGTAATGTGACTCAGCAGTTTCCGCAAATAGAAGATGTTGTAATGCACTATAAATAGTAATGGAACGTTCTAGATGTTTAAAGAAAAAGTATAAAACTACGCAGGCTTCCAAGTATCAAGGTCTTGTTGTTGTGTGCCCGAGGGCTTTCCCTCGTGGCTAGTTGTGATTGAGCTTGTCAGCTATGGATGCTATATTGTGAGAAAGCTATAGTCAACTGCTATAAGTGTGGAGGAGCTATAACCTTGGACATTGCTATATCAAGAGAAAAGAAAGAAAGAAAGAAACGATAGCAGAAAAGAGAAGATAAAAGAGTTCATGATGAAGTTTCCCAGACGAATTTGTAAACACAGAAAAGCCAGTGAGTGGAAAGGATCCAGTGAAATTCAAGAAAGTCAAGCATTGATGTCTCAAGTCAGTTGAGTTGACAGTTGTTCCTGTATGGCCATGAAAGACAGTAAGCCTGCTGCTTTACGAACTGCTTAACTTAATCTTTAACCTTAGTAACTATAACAGTGTATAATTAAATAAATAATAGTTAAAAAAGGTAACTGCTAGTTGTCACACTTTTGTTGCGTGCCTTTTATCGTACTCGGGAGTTCTTTTTACTTATGCCTTTTTCACGGGCATCTCTTGGTTATTCCGGTACGTAACAATTTCTAGATATATAAAAGTACTCTGAATAGCCTAATAAGAGCTTTCATTGTATGTAGGGCGAAACCATCGTTGGGTGACCCTGAAAATGAAAAAGCAACAGATTTAATAAGAAGCACACTTTTTGACAGTTGCTTCGCACGTCCAACGTTGTGAAACTTGATCGGAATGGCAATGCCATGTTCGCGTCGCTTTTTATAAGAGTTAAGGTCGTCGTTTTATTAATACCGACGGTTGCGACTTCGATTTCGTCAGAAATACCCATACAAGGGTCTCTAATATCTGTTTTGGTGTTACTTTTCCCACTCTCAACCACTGTTAAACCGGCAAAAAGCACTTTGAAATGAAAAAGCTTTATTTGGGAATTTCAAGCAGGACAATCAAAGCGTCGGGTGGCTAAAATAGATCCGGCTTTTCGAAAGCTGTCTTTCCAGAATACGTCAGAGAAAAAAACGCGCACAATGTAGTTACTACGCAGTTTGACATGGAGTCCTTGAATTAATTTTCAAAGAGTTAGCTCGCACCTGGTGAACATAACGTTTCCGCTTAGAATTAATAGAGGAATTTTGACCATGTAACCTGCAACATAAAGAGGGCTGTGTAAAAAATCTATCAAAAGTCAAACAGTGAAAACTGTCACCAAATTAAGAAAACCCAGGAGCCTATACCTGGAAAAACACACAAATTACCGCTTAAAACTTTAGAAGAAGGTATCAATCACTATGATATCACAGCAAATACAAAAAGAGACTCAACAAAGGTTGAAAGAGACAAAGATGGAAAAACGTGAAGAAGATTGAAACGGATTGCATTTGTGGGTTTTGAAAACCTGTTAGCCTAACAGTTTTCTATAGTTCAGAATTATTTGTTGTTTTAAACGTTTGAAATAATGACCATGACTGGACATATTTTTTTCACCCAGCTGCTGAACTTGAAACTTCCTGTTTATAATTTTCTACCTTGCTAAATTAAAGATAAAGACTGAACATTCAGAATGTCAACGTTTAGATGGAGATTTTCCACCCCGGCAATATTTTGTCTTTAAAACCTGAAATAATATACCGTCCATCTTACTGTAATTCTTAGTACTAACACTGAAAAACGTTGTTCTTCAACACTGCCTTTATTGAAATATTTCTTATGGTAAAGGTATGCGTGTAGTCTCATCTTCTGAATAAAAGATAAATGCCCTTTTCTCAGGCATAAATTAAAATCTGATGATCGCTGGAAAGGTTCCGAAACTACACTAAGTACTCGCCTAGTATTTATATAGCTTTATATATTATTAGTGTATTGCCAAATATTTACATTGTTGCAGCAAACATTGTTCCTAGAAGCATTCATCATTTTTAAGGATGTTTACGGGTGACCAACATTTTTGCGATTCAATTAAGAGAACCAATTATTCAATTCGTCAAATGTTGGCATAGTTTTCTTGATCTGAATTCTATAAGACTGTATCGAAGTTCGGGAAAGGAAGAAGAAAGTTGCTGTTTTGTATTCACGTCCTCCACAAAACGTGATCATGAAATTAGGCATTTTCACGACGCAGTCGTGCTGTGACGACAAAGAAATTGTACAAAAAACGTGCCTAAGGTCCCTATCTGATTCTACTCTCGTTTTAGGATATTCTTCACAGCTCGTCGCATCTTTCTTACTCTCAAGCAGTACACGATTGGATTTAAAAAGGAGTTAATATAAATAGCTGTCTCACAGAGATCATAAGCGATGAGCACTTTCGTTGTGTATCCAAGAAGTACTTCTATGATGCTTGTTGCAACGTAGGGGACATAGCATATCACAAACAAGCCAAACACATAGAGCACGGTTACAGCCGATTTTATACATTTCAGTACGTTAACGGTGTCGGTTTCAAGATGGCTGACAGCAGCGTTTTGGTCATTTATCTGACGTTGGTGTCTAAGCACAGTCTGGAAAATTTTCAAAGTACTTATCGTTATGGCAATAAATGCAAGAAAAAAGATGACCATAGGCATGAAAAGCCATACATTGGTCATCCAAAATGTTAGAACAACGTTTAAAATAATGGACAAGATCCAGAAAAGGAAAGTGATTTGAAGTACTCGTGGAACAGTGACCAAAGTGTGGTATCGTAAATGAAGAGTTAGAGCGAGGAGTCTGTCAACAGAAACGGCGGCTACTGTCACCAAAGAAACGCCAGATGTAGTCCAAGCCGTTCTGCTCTGGAGCAATCTTAACCAACAGTACGCACTTAAATTTCTTTCAAGTTCGGCTACCTTAAACGCCAGAAAAAGCGGCTGACATACGAGGCCAACGAGAAGATCCGAGGCTGCCAAGGAACCCAAAAGCACGAAAGATGGCGTGTGAAGATCGCGGGTTTTTTTAATCGCCAGAAGAATTGTAGTATTGGCCACAAATGTTACGACACCGAACGATAAGTTAAGGATACAAGTTAGAATGTTTGTTACGAAAAGTTCTTCCGCCTTGTCGAAGCTGATGCCACTAAATGGTAAACAGGCTTTTCCAGTTTTGTTCATGACTGAGGGAAGTTATGTGAGACTGTGTTGGCTTGAAGTAGCTATCACTGTATGTGCTGAGTCGGCAAGAGTCAGGTTAATCTACTTTTCTTCAAAAATGAAACAGGTTTTCTCTGATTTGTTGGTATCTGATGAGGCAAGCTTCGTTCACTCTATTCCTCGATCGAGCCAGAATTTTTTTCAAGTAACTCTTTCCTTTTTCAACGGAGGCAGGCTTTTCCAAGTCTCTTCTCTCAACAAAGGCATCTGTTTCATTGCTAGCTAGAACTGTCCTCTGTCTGCAGCCGAGTCCGGGTTTGTTAACTCTTCTATAGTCAACCGAGCTCTCAAAGCTTTTTCAAGTGGCAGTTCTTTCAACCAAGCATGACTTCTGACGGCAGTCTTTGAATGCTCGTTGTAACCAGTAACAAATGACATGATACAATCAAATAGAATAAACCCAATAAATAATAAATAAATTTTGTCTGTCTGAAAAATTGGCACACTTGCTGCCATTGTCTTTTTTAAAATTGAATCTCAGAATTCAGACGATCTACAACTTATAGAAGATATAAGCCCTTGTCACCCACTGGGACGATTGTAATTGTAATTGGCTGAATACGATATTAAAGAGAGACAGCTGGTTTGATAAAAAAGTGAAGCCTTTAATAAGGAAAACCGTTCTTTCCTTTTTTCTGCGTAAACCAAATTTTGTCACGCATGCGCTAATTGGCACCCTCTAAGTCAATCCATTTACGAAAAATGTTGTTAACAATCCTTTCTCGGGAACTTCTTGGAGGTATGAAATAATAAAACAATATTGTTAGCCGACTTCTGTAAAAGGAATTTAGTTAATATACAGCCAGGCCATTATATGGTAAAAAGTGTTAGATGTGTTGCAAACTGCACTTCGTCTCTTCCCTTGCTAATTCTTCATTTAATACTTTATTATGCACTTTCTTTAACTTATAAAAGTTTGATTTGAATAAAATAAATGAAATGAAAAATAAATAAATTAATTTAATAAATATAAAAATGAAATATGAAAAAAAAGTTTAAAATGTTTGTCAGTTCCTCAGCCTTTATTTTGATATTAACTGATGTCTTTCGTTCTTATATATTTTTAAATAACAAATTTGCGTGTTTCTTCTTGTCATCTTATAAAGTTTCTTTAAACTCGGCTAATTTATCTTTGCTTAGTATGTGAACGAGGGTGTGGCATCGCGTGCAGATAAAGCAGTCTTTCGTGCTCTGATAAGAGTCAAGACAACACGCGCGGTCTCAAAAGCACAGACCGCGTTTGTTATTCTTTCTCACAAGGGAGACGTTTGGGAGCACTGTGCTCCGCTCTGAAAGTTGGGCGACTTCTCCTGATGTTCTACAGTTAGCAAAGAATTTAATGGGGTCGAACCTAAATGTGGAATTGCACACATTTTAAACATCGTAGTAATGAAGAGTAATGACTTAAAGATATTTCTAGCAACAAAGATTTCCAGCCTATCCCCTTCAAAATAAGTTGTAAACAGGCAAACTAACAATTTGTGCGGGTTCTTTGGTTGACACGTTCACATAGTTTTTAAAGCAACGGATTACATACGTCGTCTTTCTTGGTTGCCCGTCCATTCACTAACTGTGCTCACATTGTGGGTGGCTGCTCCTTAAATTTTCTCAGAAGATTTACCCTACTGGTAAAACGGGAAACAAAGAAAGACCTGTGACTTGTTTTGCAACAACAATGCAAAACGAGTCCAAAAGCGATATTCCGGGATTTACCACCCACGGAATGAAACCTGTCAAGATTGCCGAGTGGATGCGAAAATTTGTTGTAGAAAATAGATATTAAATTTGCTTTTTTATGAGAGGTGGTTGTTTAGGAGAGGTTCTAGTTAGAACGATTTTCGTCTGACCTTGAAATGAAAACGCGCGAAGAAAAGAGGATCAACAAACAAACGCAAAATATAGAGCAATTTTATTGGTTTATCGAACTGATACAAACGCGCGTGGCTTTTGGTTGGTTAAGCGAACGCTTGGGTGAAAAAACTTATTCCCGAGAACAATCTAGAAATCAGCCGATACTTCGCTTTGACGTCATACTGCAACACGATTGGCCAATCGAACAATGGCTTATCCATTTTAGGGTTTTCTTTGGCGGGAAAACAAAGAGGCCATGTTTTCATCTTTTCATCGATTGGCTGATGAAACAAATAAAGAACACTTACCGAAACTATATTTCAAGGTCATACGAAAATCGCTCTATAAAGCATTGGCTGGGGAAAGTTTGGTGTTTTTGGATAAGTGGTTGCTTATGGAGTATGGTCCGGCGTTTAAGAGAGGTGGTCGCTTTTGAAGGTCGCTTATGTAGTCTGTCCCTTTTCAAATGTCATGTTTTCGGGTATTAGTGTCGATGCCAAATGCTTAGAGCGCAATTCATTTGACCAACTTCAATATTCTCATATCCATATCCATACATTGTCAAGAGATTAGGCTATGAGAATTAGTAACATGATCACAAAAGAGAAAATGCTTTAATTGATCTTTTATCAAATTCTCTGACCATATTCTTTATGGAAATGTATTGAGATCAGTTTGAAGAATTTGTTTGTGGATAATGGGTTAAAGCACTTCTTTGGGCCGCCGTGGGAACGCTTTCCTTGCAGTAACCGGCGGTGGAAGAGTCTGTCGCGAATCCGATGGTCTGGCAGGAGTGGGGCGACATCGAGATGGTGTATTTGATGGCCATTCGAGTCGGACTGGAGTTATCATTCGATCCCTTCTCAAGATCTTCTTTACAGCTGGTCTTATCTCTCTATTTCTCCAACAATATACTAGCGGATTCAAAGAAGAGTTCATAAAAACAGCAGTCGTAGCATAGTCACGGGCAATCCTTACTTTTCTCGTGAATCCAACAACGTACACTTGCATAACCATCACTACAAAGTAGGGCAGGTAGAAAATAACGAAAACACCATAGATATAAAGCACTGTCACGGCTGATTTTTTGCACTTGAGTACATTCACTGTGTTGGATTGAAGATAGCTGAGAGCCTCAGATTGATCGTTTATCTGGCGTTGGTGTCTTCGAACAACCTGAAATATTTTTAACGTACAAACGGCTGTGACAAGGAAGGGAAGAAGAAATGCGACAATCGCAATGAAAGACCATCCACTACCCATACGAAACCTAACAATTACGACTGTGATCGATACGATCCACACAACAGAAAAAGCTTGAAAAATGCGCGGAACAGTTACCAGGGCTTTGTACCGTAAATGTAGGATAAGTGACAGAACTCGATCAACACACACTGTAGCTAAAGTCAGAGCAGATGCACCAGACGTCATCCACCCTGTTGTGTGCAGAAGCATCTCCAATGTACAGCGCGCCGTATAATTACTTTTAAGTTCGGCTATTTTGAACGCCGCTAAAATTGGTTGACATGTCAGCCCAACAAGAAGATCCGAAACTGCCAAACAACCCAAAAGGACGAAAGATGGCGAATGAAGATCTCGGGTTTTTCCAATCGCAAATACAATGAGAAAGTTTCCCACACATGTTATTAAAGAAAACAAAAAATTGAGGATAACAGCAAAGATATCTGTGATAAAAACGTCCTCTGTTGTATCGAGTTTGACGAATTTCTCTTCAAAGAAAAAACAGGTATCATTGTTTGTTTTGTTCATGACAAGGAAAATGTTCTGTTAATGTGCGAAGCTTGTCCAAAAGTCGACGTCCTGAGTTTTGAAACCGACGCCAATCTTTCCCAAGTGCCTTCTGATAACGGAAGGAGTAAACGCTCTAAGCTATCGTTCAATTTTGCAAAACAAGTAACCTTAACATGAGTATATAAATTCATATCATCTTAACCTTTGCCGAGCAAATTTGCATACAAATTAACATGGCCATGAAAAAATAGCCTTCGCAGGGTAAACAGTCGAATTTATTTAGTAATATTTAATCAATAGTTCTTTTTGCTGAACATGACAATGGCGATTGGCTGTCCTAAATTCAGCCATGCTGACCCTATAGCTAACTTGATAACTGTCAGGAAGTCATTATGTAAAGTCAGCTGAAAAAGAGGCCTTCTGAGCACGTATCGTGAGCCTCTCGGCTGTGGGTTTTTGTAAACGTCTTCGTTGCGTTTTGTCATCAAATCGTCGGTCTTTCAACGACTTAGGTCGTCGCATATCAAGAATAGGGACTTTAAGATAGGTCACTACGGTAGGCTGGGACGGTTGGATGCGTATACGGGCGGCCTGGGGCCATGACGGTAAGAAGCCGCGAAAATTTTCAATTTAAGATCGGACAACAAAACAGAGGACGGTGAAGTCATGTGCAAAACTCGCTTGTCATTTCTTTCAAGAAGAGTTTCTTATTTTATACGAAGAATACCAATCAGAAGAATAAGGGTACAAATTAAGGCTAGCTAGTTTTAAAAACTGTAGTAGATGTTTTTATTTGAACTTTCCTTTCCTAAGCCAACACCTTTTGAGCTAAAGAAATCTTTTCTTGATAAAAATACAGTCTTAAGTTATAAAAAAGACGGCTACAATCACCACTGTTAGGCCCAGTCGAAACGTCCAACTTCTCATGTGCCGAAACTAAAGCACAAATTACTAAAATTCTTTTTCACTTGTTTAAAGCATATTCTAGAGCATTCAACATCGTGAAGATGAATCGAGTTCGACTACACTTAAAGTTCGACGCCTGAATCAACTTCGAACCATTTGGGTCGACCTAAATAGGTATTAAGTTCGGTACATGAAAAGATCAACGTTTGAACTGGACCTTACCTTTCTTTTCGGCAATTTTCCTCTGCCATGGCGGACGACACTAGGTAAAAAACAAGCAGTCGCCATGCGGCCGCGAGCTAAGTTATGAATGAACTCAGACATTTTCGCTTTTTTTTCATTTCACCGATAGGTAAATCAATGTAAGGACAAGCCAACGCATATTTAACCCATTGGCTACTCAGTTTTAGACGAAAAGTGACAATAAGTATGCATGAACTCTTATCGGTTTCACCGTTGTCTTCACGACGAGAAACCCGGCGAAAACATACGGACGACGGTAAAAGGTCACGCGTGTTTTGCGTGACGTAACATCTATCTAACCGTCCCAGGCGACCGTAGTGACCTATCTTAAAGTCCCTAATGGTTTTACGTGGTAACGCTGCTAGCGAGCTCGAGCAACCACGCCGCCGACAAAGGGAAAGACAAAATACAGGGGCACCAATCGACGTATGATTTTCTGTGAAATATCTATTCGGAGAAACAAAAATTGCCCAGAATTTTCTATAGTTTGAGAAAGGCTAAAAATATCTCTAGATGACCGTTCCATTCATGTACAATTTTCGAAGCTTATCTTAATAAATTGCCTATGATTTTCTGAAGTTTAATTTTTCCTATTTCACTCCCTAGATTAAGCTTTGTTTTTCGTAGAAAAAGGCAACATAAAATGTTCGGAAACGAAAATGCGATACTGAGGGGAATCAGAAAAATTCTCACTTTAGTAAAACTTTTAATTGCAGGCTAAAATTTTCGGGAAAATAACACCAAAGCCCTTGTAATTTCGAAAATACTCAAGTTTCCCAAGTATAACCGAACAGATACAAGAATACAAATTTTATAACGCTGCTTAGAATGCATTTCTAGATATCTAAAAGTTCTCTGGGTAGCCTAAAAAGAGGTTTCAATGTATTTAGGGTGAAAATCATCTTTGGGTGCCTCTGAAAATAAAAAAGCCACAGGTTTAAGAGGAAAAACTAAAGCTTTTAACGTGTAAGCACATTTTTTTGCAGTTGCATCGCACGTCTAACGTTGTAGAACTTGATCGGAGTGGCAATGTGATCGTCGCTTTATCTCTGAGTTAAGATCGTCGTTTCCTTTATACCGGTCGTTGCGACTTGTTGCGACATTTGTTTCTGTGTTACTTTTCCGACTCTCAACCACTTTTAAACTGGCAAAAAACGAATGAAAAAGTTTTTGCAAACTTCAAGCAAGACAATCAAAGCATCGGGTGACTAAAATAGAATTTGGCTTTTCGAAAGTTGCCTTTCCAGAATATCTCCGAAGAAAAAAAAAAAGAACAATATGCACGCATCTAAGTAAAAAGTCTTTGAATGAATTTTGAAAGGGCTAGCTCGTACCTGGCGAGCCTAACTTCTCGCTTAGACTTACTAAAATAGTTTTTATAGTGCAGCATAAAAAAGAGGTCACGAAGTTTATCAAATTCAAACTGCGAAAACTGCCACCAAATTGGGCGAAACATAAAAATAACCGCTCAAACCGTTAGAAGGAAAAAGATATCAATATCACAACAAATACAATATAAAAGAGAAGATGTTGAAGAAGATCGAAACAGATAACAGTTGTGGTTTTTGCTAACCGGTAAGCCTAACAGATTTTGAACGTTCAGAATTATTTGTTGAGAGACATATTTGTTTGACACGAAGCTGTAATTTTGTCATTCATAAGTAATTTCTCCAGTTCCAAGGCAAACAAGGACACGTAATGGCATTATTAACATCAAGATGAGCTATGAATCCTAAAGGAGTTGTGTCACGGCCACCTGGCTCACGTTCTCTCTTTGCAAATCGTCTCTCATAAGAGAAAAAAACCTCAAAAAGTCGGTCTTCCTAAGTCTATTGTGAAACTGGCACCGATCTTTCTTTCTTAACGTCTAATGGTACAATATATTCAGAACAGCAGCTGGTGAACTTATAACTTCCCGTTATTAGTTTCTACCTTTAAGTTAATAAAGATGACTGAGAACAGATTAAACTTGGAATCACATTCCAAATGTCAACGTTTGGATGGATGTTTTCCACTCAATATTAACTTGGTCTTTAAAAACCTTAAATATTATGGTGTCCATCTTATTGGAATGCTTAACATTGTAAAACTGTATTGTTATTGAACTGTCATATTGAAACATTCGTTATGGTAAAGGTATTCGTGTAGTCTCATCTTCTAAATAAAATATAAATGCCCTTTTCCCAGGCATAAATTAAAATCTGATGATCGCTGGAAAGGTTCCGAAGCTACACTAATGCACTAGTCAATTGAAACCTCCACCCCCCGACCCCCGGGGCAGGGCGGGGAATTTAACATTTATGTAGTGTTAAACTTGGCCATTTCCCCCGGTCATCGGGGAAACATTCGTTGTTAAGACCCCCGTCACCATGGCCCCGGTATTTTTTGGTCGCTTCACAGTAAAAACACAAAACAGATTTTGTCCTTTTTTAGACATTTCCCAAGTAGATTATAAGTCATGCATAGTTTCTTACTGACATTTTTCAATGAACGTCCACTGTCCAGCAGGGAACTGCGATGTTGTCGCTCTTCCTGTGCTTGAAGAATTATACAAACTTGGACTGCTAGGCTTTTATATGACAAAAGCTGTTGGGATTGCGACTCACATATAGGAACAGAAGCAATATAAACGTGTATCATATGAACAACCAAACTTCATTTGTGTTTGTTTACAAATGTCAATAAATCTGATACAGTGACACTGCTTTGGAAGCTTTTTAAGTGGTCCTTCATTTAACGCTAATTTAATTCAAAGTGACCAATAAACAATCAAATTAACCAATATCCAAATAGTAACAATGTCATAGCTACAAGAACATGCATGCACCATAGAGTCTTTGAAAGTATGTAGTGTCCATCTACTCCCTGGAAGGATTATATGGCTTTTTTGCTATTTTGCCATTAAGACTGACACTTGGGACACAACCATGCCCCCTTTGGAGCAACTGTGAGACCCACGCACCGTCCGCCATCTTCTTTCACATGGAGGAGAGTCGGAGAGACTAGGACCCAGTCCTCAACATGAAGCGACCGAGCTACCCAGACTTCCGGTGCAACGTTAAATCCCCGCTAAAATGCCCCGCTTAAAAACGGCAGGTGTTAAATTCCCCGACTCCCGGTGATTTCACGCTGTTAAATACGCGTTAAATCACCGGTATGGCCGCGTTAATTCCCCGCCCTGCCCCGGGGGTCGGGGGGTGGAGGTTTCAATTGACTAGTGCATAAGTACTCGCCTAGCATTTATATATGCGTTAAGAGTAGTGCGAAACATTTACATCTTTACAGCAAATATTGTTCCTAGAAGTATTCGTCATTTTAAGTATGTCATTGTTGCCATTCATGACAACAACCAATCGTAATTGTCACTGTGAGCGAAAACAAGTGGTCCATTATTTATGTCATGACCTAAGTATAAAACTGGCAATTAGTTTGTCACGAGTATTCTTTAAAAGGGAAATTTTGGATTGTGCTTGATTAGTTGAATCGATCTCCGTATACTAAGTTCTTTATCATTCGTACCCCGAGTTTGAGTTAGTATATGAACATCAGATGACAAGAAAAACAATGAAAAAAATTACTAGTGCAATCCGAACGCTGACTCCATGAAAAGCGACTAGATAAAGAAAGATTGGTCTCAGTTCATCTGGCTCTGAGAACGGTTTTATGACAGCACGCTTTATTCGCCATGAACAATACAGAAAAAGACTGTTTCTTCTTTGAAGATCAGCTTTACTTTGATACCAAGGAAGAAGTCTTCATAACAAATATTGTAACATGTATCCTCAACTCTTTCTTTTCTTTGCTTACATGCATAGGAAACTTTATTGTTGTATTTGTGATTGGAAAAACCCGAGATCTTCATTCGCCATCGTTCATCCTTTTGGGTTGTCTTGCGGTTTCAGACCTTCTTGTCGGCATTATATGTCAACCGTTATTTGTGGCACATAAAATAGCTGAACTTAAGGAGAATTTCGCAGTGTTCTGTTCATTGAAAGTGTTTCAGTCTATATCAGCTTGGACAACAGCTGGCGTTTCTTTTCTCATCTTAGCTGCAGTGTTAATTGACCGACTTCTGGCGCTAACTCTTCATCTACGATACAACACGATTGTCACCGTTCCTCGCGTATTTCAAACAAATATTGTGTTGTGGATCTTTGCTACAGTGACCGTTTTACCGAGGCTTTGGATGGCGAGCCAATGGCATTTTATCCCGATAGCATTAGGCGTTCTTGTATTCTTTGTCATCATGATAAGTGTCTGGAAAATATTCCGAATTGTTCGAAAGCACCAACAGCAGATAAAGGACCAAACTATAGCTGTCAGCCATCTTCCAAGCAACACAGTGAACATACTCAAGTGCAGAAAATCAGCTGTGACAGTGCTTTATGTCTACGGTTTGTTCTTAATTTTTTATCTTCCTTTCATGGTACTGTTGGTGACGGAAAAATTTGTCGGATATACGAGAACAGTAAAGATTGTCTATGAGTATGCTGCAACTTCTGTTTTCATCAACTCTTTTTTGAATCCAGTTGTGTACTGCTGGAGAATTGGCGAGATACGACGCGCTGTGAAAAATTTAATAAGGAGATTATCCAGAGAATAACATGTCTGCTTATTTACAAAGCTGTCCTGTGCTTTGAATAGATATGAACGTCAAACCATACGCGCTTTATTTGCTCGAGTGGAGTGTTAGTAAACTAGCTGGATAAGCTTAGTACACTTTCAACTATACACAACTGTAAACAAGCCTTTAGGAAGTCCTTTCAAAGTTGAATTAATTAAAAGGTTAGCTGAGCGGGCACAATACACGATTTTAATGTCTTTTGCGTTTTAACAGAGAAGGATTGTAAAAAGTCTGACTGGGATTGAGAACTGCAAGAATAACAATCAAAATCGTCGGTTGTCTAAATTAGATCATTCGGCTTTTCGAGAGCTGCCTTTCTAAAATGTCTAAATTACGTCAAAGAAACAATCGCGAGCACGTAGTTTGATAAAGAGTCTCTCTAAATTATGAATCAAATAATTCACACCTGGTAAACTAAATTTCGGAGCCTTAACGCTTTTTAAAAGGCGTTTTTCCCTAACCAAAAGCCCCTATTTCACTAAGACACACGTTAACCTCTACCTGTTGCTCGTCTCTTTAAGGAACTCGAAAAATTCTTGTAGGTCTCTAGTGACATTATCACCAATGTTGTCCTTACTTTCTTACATTATATTGTTGAATTTGTATTTTTTTTGTATAATTTTTTCCGGTTTCTACAGATAACTGAGAACAGACTAAACTTGAAATCACATTCTAAATATCTCAGTTAAGATGGATATTTTAAACTCCATATTTGGTATTTGGATTTAAAAATCCTGAAATAATATATTGTCTATCTCTTATTGTAAACTTTGCATAAAGAAAACATTATTTCCTCATGGTAAAGGCATGCTGGTAGTCAAATAATCTAATAATAATACTTATAATTATAATTGTAATAATAAAATAAAACTACCAGAAAATACCCCCTTTCCTGCAACAGTAAAAAATCACTTTTGATGGAAACGTTTAGAATAAGCTGTCCTCGCGTAGCAGTTATATCTCTTCAGTGTAAATAGGCCAAGCATTAAATTAAATACACCGTTGCAGCAAATATTGCTCACTGAAGTCTTCGTCATTTTAAGCGTGTTAACGGGTGGCCAACATTGTTTCGAGTCCTGAAAACCAATTGTAATTGTAACTGTGAACGTAAACAACCAGTCAATTTCTTATATAATAAAGCAAGTAAAATTGGCAGTTCGTTCGGTCAAATTGGCAACCCAACATATTTGAACAAAAAATGAAAATTTGCTTCAAATAGTTAAAAAAAGATCTGTATTTCGTACTTACGATTTCTAAAGCCAACAAAGTTCGAGAGAAACACTTACAAAATACTGCAAGTGGAATCCTGACTCAGTGAAAAGGGAGAGAAAGATTAGAATCTAATGTATTTAACTGGCTCAAAGCGACTTTCCAGCAACTTCGTCTTATTTGTTGACGTTCAAGCTTTGTTTGCCATGAACGAAACAGGAAAAAGCTGTTTCTCTTTTGAAGACAAGTACGTTAACTTCGATAGAACGGAAGGTGTTTTTACCGCAAATATTGTAACATGTAGTCTAAATTGTCTTTTCTCGCTGGTGACATGTTTGGGAAACTTTCTTATTGGTTTTACAATTGGAAAAACCTAAGAACTTCATTCGCTACCTTTCATCCTTTTAGGCTGCCTTGCGGTCTCAGACCTCCTTGTCGGCCACTTTATGTAGCTCATAAAATAGCCGAGCGTGAGGAGAATTTCGCTGGGTTTTACGAACTGAAAATGGTTCAGTTTCTGTCAGGTTGGACGACAGCTGGCGTCTCTTTTCTCATCTTAGCTGCAGTGTCTATTGACCGACTTCTAGCATTAACACTTCATCTATAATACAACACGATTGTCACCGTTCCACGCGTGTTTCAAACCACGTCTGTTTTGTGGATGTTTGTCACAGTGACCGTATTACTGAGGTTTTGGATGACAAACAAATGGTTTTTAATTCCGATAGGATTAGGCTTCCTTTTTTTCTTTGTGATCATGGCAAGTAGCTGGAAAATATTCAGAATTGTTCGAAGGCACCAACAACAGATAAAGGACCAAGAAATGGCGGTCAGCCATCTTCAAGACAAAACAATGAACATGTTCAAATGCAGAAAATCAGCTGTGACAGTGCTTTATATATACAGTTTGTTCTTAATTTTCTATCTTCCATACATGGTTCTGTTGGTGACGGAAACATTTATCGGGTTCTCGAGAACGGTAAGGATTGCCTATGACTATGCTGCAACAGCCGTTTTCATTAACTCCTTTTTAAACCCGGTTTTGTACTGTTGGAGAATCAGCGAGATACGGCGTGCTGTGAAGAATATCATGAGAAGAAATCTTGTATGGTCAATTCAGGTTTAACAAGGACGGACCCTTTGAAACGTTTTGTATGACATTCTTACACTTTCTATGACACGTTACGTCCAACTCGAAGGACCGGGAGCTCTCATGTTTGTTGGCAGGCTAAATCGCCAAATTAAAGAGCCACGAAAAATGAAATCCTCGCGAAATTTAACACCCATATAGAACATTCAAATTACAGAACAAAAAGTAACAAGCAATAACAGCAACATATAGGGAATATGTATCGACAAGTACACATTTTTTAATTGGTTTTACTGGTAAGTTCTATTTTGTATGTTCTTTGGTGAAATAACGTTAATACACTTAAAAGTTAATTTATTAAGTCTTTTGCATGTTCCAGTTTACCTTAAAAGTTATTTTTTTGAATATGTGTTTTCCTTGATCCAGATTATTTAGAGATTTAAAAAAGTTAAAAATTTTTTGAAACTTAAATGAAATTTAGAACCATTGAATGGCGAAATTTAACGACTATTTTCCATATTTGCCTTACAATCCCGAAAATGGCCCCGAAAAATACTATCTAGTCAAAATCGTGAAATTACGTACCTAAAAGGTATATACCATTTCTTAGTTTTTATCGCTTTTTGTCTATGTAGTGTATTTTTCGCTTGCTTTTCATCCATTTTCTCTCTGCCATTTTGAATTTAAGCATTTAAAATTAGCAATAAACTGAAATCCCACGTCACTTGCCAAAATTTATTCTAACACGAACCTGTGTTCTATTTTACCGCTCAGCTTAACCTGTCTCGACGGTAAGGAAATTGTTATTTAATTGCATTTTTTTGAAAAAATACAATTATATAAAACCTAATTAAAACATCTGTAGGGATTGCTTTTTGTCTTCAAAAATCCCCACTGGTCGCTGAGCACGTTTCAGCAATTGCATTCAGTAGACACTGTTTACTTTAAATTTGTTTTCGTCAAAAGAATGAAAGAAAGTATTAGTGATCGAAAACTAAAAATTAATCAATGAAGGGAACTACAAATTAAATACATTCAAAAGGGAGAAAAAAAATGCAAAAATAAAGTTAAAGAAAGAAACCTTATATTTAAAGAAAAAAAATAAATTATTTATTACGACCATCTTGTCCCGAACCTTTCTCGCTACGAGTTATAACGGCGTAGATAAAAAGATAGTGCCCGGAAACCATAACGAGTGCATTTATGGAAATAATTGACTACATTATAAATTTTACCGTAATAAGAGCGACTTTTGTAAATATCGACCAAAATCGACTTTTTGTGGCACAAGTTCAAACTCGAATTTCGCTCATTTTTGGCTCATCGATAACCTTTAATGAGTAATGAAACATGCTGTACTTAGTTTTCCCAAATAACGTGTTCTTTTGTTAAAATTCGAGAAAACTCATTTTGCCCGTTCGGAGCTCAAAATCCACTTCTGGTTAAGCGAAATTTACACAAATTTCATTGACTCGTACGTCAAACCATAACGATTTGGCAGCCTTTGAAGAACACGAATAGTTTTTATGACCCTTTCTTTCTTATAAGACGATAAATTTGTGAAAGCTGTAATAATTTTGTGGCCAAAAAGGTATTGTTAAAAATAGGCCCTATTGACAATTTCTACTGTTCAAAATTATAGGGATAAGACTAGAAGTGTGATTTTTTAGCGCATGACTTTAACTTTTTTAAAAAAATGACGAATGCCGATCGCCAAAATCGCCAGTCTCCAAGGGGGCGGGACGTTTTTCACCATTATCGCCAGCCCTCTGGCGATTTTTGCCAAAATCGCCAATTTCGCCAAAATCGCCAGTCTCTAAGGGGCCACTTTTGGCATCCAACTCAAATTGTCAGAGGCTGGCGATTTTTCGCCATTTTCGCCGTTGCATACATTTCTGCCGGACATAAGTGGAAATAGAGGGGCATTTTGAAGGTTCGTTTTTATTGTCGTTTATATAGAAACAAGTATCCTCAAAGAATTTTAAGTCATATATTTGGTGACAAACATTCTTATTATGAGCGGCTTTCCGTAAATATCGACCCAGGGTCGGCACAAGTTCAAAATTTGATTTCTCTCATTTTTGGCTCATTGATAACCCTTAATGAGTGATGAAACATGCTGTAGTTAGTTTTCCCAAATAACGTGTTCTTTTGTTAAAATTCGAGAAAACTCATTTTGCCTGTTCGGAGCTCGAAATCCACTTCCGGTAAAGCGAAATTTTACACAAATTTCATTGACTCGTACGTCAAACCACAACGATTTGGCAGCCTTTGAAGAACACGAAAAGGTTTTATGACCCTTTCTCTCTTATAAGACTACAAATTTGTGAAAGCTGTAAAAATTTTGTGGCCAAAAAGGTATTGTTAAAAATAGGCCCTATTGACAATTTCTACTGTTCAAAATTATAGGGATAAAATAATGCAAATTTTTACAATGCGCTATAACTTAGAATTTCGCAAATTGACTTTCTACGGCTTGACTAGGCCCCAATCTATCAGAAAATCGAAACAAATCTCTGGGCAAACGATTTTAAGTAACCCGTAAGACCTCGAGTTCAACCCTAATTTTACGAAAAATCGCGACATTCCAGTGGTTAAAAATAGCGTTACAAGGCCCGTCACGCCAGCGGTGTTAACGGCAGATACACTTTCAACACTCTATTCAACGTTGATCACATGCCAAATTCCAGCGTACAATTTATATTACATCTTCCAATACACTTATCTTATTTAGAAGAGTCATTTTGTTTGGATACGATATAGTATAGAATTGCCCCAAAGTCGGCTTTTTTGAGTGACGTTAAGACGTTGATGACCGAGCCCAACGAAACAGGCGCGGATCCAGGGGAGGTGAAATGGGTGAATTTTCACCGCCTCTTTTTTTCTGAGCCCCTCTTCAATCATGCTGATGCAGACACCTCAAACACCTCAACCAGGCTTTGGTTCTATTACATTATTACAAAAATTCATCCCTTATTTCAAAATCCTGGATCCGCGCCTGCGAAAACAGACTTTAAACAAGTACAGTGGTGTGTTTTAAGCATCCGTCAAAAGGAATAAATACGTTAAATTTAAGACGGGGAAAACCAATAAAAACTGATTAGAACACTTTCTTTTTTTTTGCGAGTTTTCTCTTTCAAATAATTATGTATAAGTATGCATGTACGTTTCGATGTATTACTATCAGCTTATAAAGGTACTTTGTAACGAACGTTTCAGAAAATAAAATTCGTTTCGATCGACCGTGAAACACCATCATCAAGAACAAATCGCCAAAAACTTTCCTCTACAGCAAAACGGAAAATAGAAAAAAAAGTGGCGTTTTACTAATGCTAAAAGCAGGAATGGTTGCAGCGTGAGTATGAGCTTTTAAAATGTCAAGTGCTCCAAAATAGACATCTATAGATCCCTTGCATCGGCATTGCCGAAAAAACTCTCTGACCCACTATGAACTAGCCTGTTCCAGGTGTAGTGGACAGTGGCGCGAAATGAGGAACGGAGGAAAACAAACGTGGAAGAGAGTAAGAGGGAGAGAGTAGGAGGATCTTACGCCCTCTCTTCCTAACTCCGCCCTTCGCCATTTTTTCTAGGTAGCTCACTTTTCTTTGCGATTTTCCAACTACCTGAGTGCCTGTTACAGGTTAACTACGTGCATTCCTTCATTTCCACCTTTTTATGGTATATATTCAACTTAAGCGTCGAGCACTTTTGGCCCTTTGTTATTGATCAGCAGGAACGGATTTGGTAGTACTAATTTTTAACTGCTTTTAGACTGCGAAACGGTCATTTTGTTTTCATTCTTGTTTTCTTTCTCTTATTTTTTCTTTGTAAGTTTCTATCGTATTTTTTAGACGTATTTTCGCTTCCCTCCCCAGTCTCACTCACTCTTCCCCCCCCTCTTCCCCCCCCCCCCCCCCCACCGCCAACCCCTGTGCTCTAGACAAGAGGGAACGACCATTTTGTTTTGCTCCAGTCCATTCGTTCGCCTATTCCGAGTTCTTGGCTTCCGCAAAAAGTACGGGCTGTTTTGTGGTCTGAAAGACTTTGCACTGATTAACGTTTTAGTGTCATGGAAACTCTAGCTGTAATACTGAACTGCAGATGACAGGTTAAAATACTAAAACAGGGGCGTAGCCAGGGTTTATTCCGAGTTACGCACAATTCTCCAAATGCCCTTATTCCAACACCCCCACCCCCATGTCCAATGTCTCAAAAGGTGAGATTACTGTAAGCCGAAGCGTTTTTACTGTATATGAAATGACGTAACTAAGTAAACTGAAAAAACCTTTATCGTCTTTCTGGATTCATTGACTGAAGCACGTCAATCGCTTTTCGTAACTTAAAGCTAAACATATCTTTGAATTCAATGAATCAGGCGTCTCTTTTCTAAAAGCTGACACTGGGGAGTAAAACTAAAAATTAAATAGTCCATTGTTGAATGAATTGAACCAAACTGTGAAGGTAAAATAATCATATTTTACCTATCGTTATCCTTTCCTTTTTTTCATTATTCGCTTTCGTGTATTATTTTATTTCTTTTTTCACCCTCGACTTTTTCAGGTGCGCACGTTCGTACCGTGCGTACAGGTGGCTACGAGGTGGCTATGCCCCCGTGAAAGTTCCTTTCAACAGCGCTTGGAAAGAGAAGATCGTCTTTTCCGGCAAAAAAAATAACAATAAAAACCGGGAAACAAAATGGAGTATAATACTAAACCTAAGAAGAATCTTCTAGCAAACGAATGGGGACACTAAAAAGGAAAGACAGACTTGAGGACTTTCCTCGTCCTCTTAGACGCCCATTGTACCCTCTAAAATGTCTTTCCCCATGCTATATATATATATTACGGATAAGCCCCTTGGAAGGCACTTATTGAAAGTTTGGGTAGTGGTTATGCCGCTGAGGCCTTCAAACACTGACTCTATTTAAGACCGGGCAAAAGCCAGTCATTTCATTACCCTGTTTTGTGAAACAAACCACCATTTTCGATTACCCTTCTAGTCCATTTGTATTTTTCATAGAATTAAGTAAATGAAAAATGAAAACAAGATTCACTGATTAGGTTTTTTAAAAGTTTGTTGGTAGCGCATGCACACGTAGACGGCGCATTGCCAACGTCTACCCCCTGTTCAAGGCCTTTCGTGTACTAAAAAAACCATGTTCACGACGCTTGGAATTGTATGACCTGTTTAAGAATCAAGGCCTAGCTCCAAAACCTTTCCTTTGTCTTTGTCACAAAAACGAATTCGACTGAGAGCCTTAGACTGCTTTACGTAAGTACCGTGTAGATCTCTGGAAGAATTGTTTGCACCCAGCGCTCAAAACCCCAAGAGACTTCGCCTGCCGCTGGTCAATATGTAGGAAGGCTATTCCAAAGAACTGCTCCAGAAAAAACTATTTTTCTTAACATTTGTCTGGGGTAGAGGAAAAGCTAGTTTTCTGTTGGTGTCTCTTAAAAAGTAATTAGAGATATTGCAACGGTCTGCCATTGCTACGATCTACTCATGCACTTAACAAGGCCTCTCAAGTTACTTTCAAAGACATATGACGCATAGTCTGTGATACACTCATCTCTCAGCACTCTTTGACGAAATGTCCCTAGCGACAGATAGCGATGAGAGGAAGCTGTATCGCAGGCTTTTAGATACAAGGCTTTTCTACTATTTACATAGGTAACCAGTCACTTCACGGTTTGGGCAAATGGTGAACAGATTCAGGACTGATGAATTTTGATTCCGTTCGGTAATCGCGTTTACCATTTGCCTAAGTGAGTTTCGTTTAACGAAAAACGGCCGCGAAAACCTGACACTAATATTCAAAAAAGGTTTGAAGACATGAAACAATTTCCGCCTAGAATTTTCCAACCAGGAAAATAGCTGAATGCCTTTTCAGACGTTCCGTTTGTTTCAAGAATTCTCCAATGAAACGTTGAAAACAACCCGAAATTGAGTTAATGGTAAGTCTGGCAAAGCACCAAGTGTTCTCTTAGTTTGTTTTAATGGGTCATATGTAGAGTCACATACACGTTGCCATACAAGAATATAGGCTCGTCTTTGGCATCCACGTAGCTTTATTTCAGTTTTGAGAGCCTACAAGGGTAAAAACTTCGAAAAGAACTATTGCACCAGTACCAAGAGAGAATGATCTATTTTCTCTCTTGCCAATACTTAGTCGAAAATATTTAATTTCTTCAAGGAAATTAGTTTTATAAACCAAATGGCATTGTTCGGCCATGATTTAATTCGTAAATATCCCGCAATGCAAAAATTCATTCAGTAAACATTTATTAGTTTTTAGATTTTTTTTCTGTTTATATATAATTTTTTGAGGAAAATCGCCAGTCTGAAACGGCCAGAAAGTGTCTGACGCTATCCCGGGGACGTTATTTGTTCTATTGGCATGAAGAAAATGCTGCAGTCAATGAGAATAATAGGTTTACTGAAAGATTTAATTTCGAACTGGCTTTTAATCTGCCTTTAAGTAAATTGTTTAAAGCGTATCTTTCGTAACACTGGCCAGATGGGTCCTGTAACGCTTTTAACCACTGGAATGTCGCGATTTTTCGTAAAATTAGGGTTGAACTCGAGGTCTTGCGGGCTACTTAAAATCATTTGCCCAGAGATTTGTTTCGATTTTCTGATAGATTGGGGCCTAGTCAAGCCGTAGAAAGTCAATTTGCGAAATTCTAAGTTATAGCGCATTGTAAAAATTTGCATTATTTTATCCCTATAATTTTGAACAGTAGAAATTGTCAATAGGGCCTATTTTTAACTATACCTTTTTGGCCACAAAATTTTTTACAGCTTTCACAAATTTGTCGTCTTATAAGAGAGAAAGGGTCATAAAACCTTTTCGTGTTCTTCAAAGGCTGCCAAATCGTTGTGGTTTGACGTACGAGTCAATGAAATTTGTGTAAGATTTCGCTTTACCGGAAGTGGATTTCGAGCTCCGAACAGGCAAAATGAGTTTTCTCGAATTTTAACAAAAGAACACGTTATTTGGGAAAACTAACTACAGCATGTTTCATTACTCATTAAGGGTTATCAATGAGCCAAAAATGAGAGAAATCAAATTTTGAACTTGTGCCGACCCTGGGTCGATATTTACGGAAAGCCGCTCTTAATAAGTATGTTTGTCACGAAATATATGACTTAAAATTTTTTGAGGATACTTGTTTCTATATAAACGACAATAAAAACGAACCTTCAAAATGCCCCTCTATTTCCACTTATGTCCGGCAGAAATGTATGCAACGGCGAAAATGGCGAAAAATCGCCAGCCTCTGACAATTTGAGTTGGATGCCAAAAGTGGCCCCTTAGAGACTGGCGATTTTGGCGAAATTGGCGATCTTGGCAAAAATCGCCAGAGGGCTGCCAATAATGGTGAAAAACGTCCCGGTCCCTTGAAGACTGGCGATTTTGGCGAAATTGGCGATTTTGACAAAAATCGCCTGAGGGCTGGCGATAATGGTGAAAAACGTCCCGCCCCCTTGGAGACTGGCGATTTTGGCGAAATTGGCGATTTTGGCAAAAATCGCCAGAGGGCTGCCAATAATGGTGAAAAACGTCCCAGTCCCTTGGAGACTGGCGATTTTGGCAAAAATCGCCACAGGGCTGGCGATAATGGTGAAAAACGTCCCGCCCCCCTGGAGACTGGCGATTTTGGCGAAATTGGCGATTTTGACAAAAATCGCCTGAGGGCTGGCGATAATGGTGAAAAACGTCCCGCCCCCTTGGAGACTGGCGATTTTGGCAAAAATCGCCAGAGGGCTGGCGATAATGGTGAAAAACGTCCCGCCCCCCTGGAGACTGGCGATTTTGGCGAAATTGGCGATTTTGGCAAAAATCGCCAGAGGGCTGCCAATAATGGTGAAAAACGTCCCAGTCCCTTGGAGACTGGCGATTTTGACAAAAATCGCCTGAGGGCTGGCGATAATGGTGAAAAACGTCCCGCCCCTTTGGAGACTGGCGATTTTGGCGAAATTGGCGATCTTGGCAAAAATCGCCAGAGGGCTGCCAATAATGGTGAAAAACGTCCCGGTCCCTTGAAGACTGGCGATTTTGGCGAAATTGGCGATTTTGACAAAAATCGCCTGAGGGCTGGCGATAATGGTGAAAAACGTCCCGCCCCCTTGGAGACTGGCGATTTTGGCAAAAATCGCCAGAGGGCTGGCGATAATGGTGAAAAACGTCCCGCCCCCCTGGAGACTGGCGATTTTGGCGAAATTGGCGATTTTGGCAAAAATCGCCAGAGGGCTGCCAATAATGGTGAAAAACGTCCCAGTCCCTTGGAGACTGGCGATTTTGACAAAAATCGCCTGAGGGCTGGCGATAATGGTGAAAAACGTCCCGCCCCTTTGGAGACTGGCGATTTTGGCGAAATTGGCGATCTTGGCAAAAATCGCCAGAGGGCTGCCAATAATGGTGAAAAACGTCCCGGTCCCTTGAAGACTGGCGATTTTGGCGAAATTGGCGATTTTGACAAAAATCGCCTGAGGGCTGGCGATAATGGTGAAAAACGTCCCGCCCCCTTGGAGACTGGCGATTTTGGCAAAAATCGCCAGAGGGCTGGCGATAATGGTGAAAAACGTCCCGCCCCCCTGGAGACTGGCGATTTTGGCGAAATTGGCGATTTTGGCAAAAATCGCCAGAGGGCTGCCAATAATGGTGAAAAACGTCCCAGTCCCTTGGAGACTGGCGATTTTGACAAAAATCGCCTGAGGGCTGGCGATAATGGTGAAAAACGTCCCGCCCCTTTGGAGACTGGCGATTTTGGCGAAATTGGCGATTTTGGCGATCGGCATTCGTCATTTTTTTAAAAAGAGTTAAAGTCATGCGCTGAAATATCACACTTCTAGTATCATTTGTCTGGTTTATTCCTTTCAAAGTCTTACAAAAGGAGAGAGTGTTAGTTCAAGCCAACCAAACTAAATCTCATGCCTCACAGCTAGTCCACTAATTACTCGAGAAGACAACCTCCAATTCCTCGAAATGATAATAATTCCTTATCATGGACACTCTAACTGTTGAGGTTTCATGTACATCTAAACAACCCTCATTGGTGACAATTCTTTTGGTGCCATTCAATTGTGAGCCAGCCTTAAATCAAAGCCGACTGCGAAACTCATGGTTGCTGCATTTTAATGCATTTTATTGTGAAAGCATCTTTTAAAAAAGATGCTTTCACAATAACCAGTATGTGCCCTTCTTCCTTTTTTGGTTCCCCACTGTACAACATTAGTTTTTCAGTCATGTTAAACTCTTCACTTTTGCCACGTAATTACTTGTTTTCCTCTTAGAGAAATGGTGCCCTGTAAGTAATAATGATCAATCATGATCATAAAAAGGATCATGATAATAATAACGATAATGATAATTAGGGTAATTAATAATAACGTTAATGATAATGATAACGATAATGATGCTAATGCTAATGGATCTGATGATGATGATGATGATGATGGTGATCGTGACGATTAATATTCTATGTGAATTGACTTGCAATTTAGCTTTTTTCTTTTCAGTATCTTTCCTGTCGTTCTTTTCTAAGTACATTTCTCACAGCTCGTCTTATCATCCTTACCCTCCAGCAGTAAACAAGCGGGTTTAAAAACGAGTTGATAAAAATGGCAGTCCCAGCGTAGTCATAGACAATTCTTACTGTTCTTGTGAATCCAGCAACATAGATGTCAATGATTGTCACCAGAAGATAGGGGGAGTAGAAAATTAACGACAAACCGTAAATATAGAGTACTGTAACAGCTGATTTTCTGCACTTGAGTGCGTTAACTGTGTTGGGTTGAAGATGGCTGACAGCCATAGTTTGATCGTTAATCTGGCGTTGGTGTCTTCGGGCAAATTGAAATATTATTAAGGTACTGACGGTAATAACAAGTAACGGAAGAAAAAATACAAGATAAGCGATGAAATGCCATGCACTTCCCATCCAAAACCTCGTAATGGAAAATGTTATGGAAAAAATCCAAAGAATAAAGGCGCATTTTAAAACGCGAGGAACGGTTACAAGCGTGCTGTATCGTAAATGAAGGACGAGGCAGAGAACTCGATCAACGGATACAGCAGCTATTAAAAGAAAAGAAGCTCCGGACGTCGCCCAACCTGACAGAAACTGTACTTTTTTTAAATTACAGAACGCAGTCAAATTCTCCTCAAGTTCGGCTATTTTAACCGCCACTAAAAGTGGCTGACATATCAATCCAACGAGAAGATCAGAAGCTGCCAAACAACCCAAAAGGACAAAAGATGGCGATTGAAGATCTGAGGTTTTTGCAACTGCAAAGATAAAAAGAACGTTTGCTATACATGTTGCTAGAGAAAATATAATGTTGACAATACACAATGCAATATTTGTGATGAAAAATTCTTCTGAGTCGTCGAATTTGGGCCAGACGTTTTCAAAGTAGACACAGGTTTTGCTTGAATTGTTCATGACCGGAGTAGTGAACGTTATGGCCACAAATAGGATGAAGTCGTTCGTGATACCAGGTAATTTCTCTTTGGGTTCGTATCGTTCTTCAGAGATAAGTTCCGAATGCAGCTTACTTTTAACAAGAATCACTTCGTGAATTTTACCGGGGCCACCTTTGTCTTGGCAACCCACGTGCCGTGACGTGAAGGGTCGTTTTCATCAACAAGATGTCGGGCGACATGAAAATCTTTTTTATTGCAAATATTCTTTAGAGATGAAAACAAGGTGTAATGAATAATGTGAAAAGAGAAAATGTTAGGGAATCCCGCATTTTGAACAGTTGAGAGTTTTCGCATGTCGCTAATGTAAATATTTCGAGACAAAGGTTATGTGAAACAGTCTTTTTTGGTTTTTCATTAGTTAAAGCAGTGATAGACTTTCTTGTAATGAGTCTTAATTATTTGTCGGCCAATATTTGACGAAGTTTCCTGTAGTGAGTGCGAATTGTAAGGTATTGAAACGCACAAACAAAGTTTCACGCATGCAAGTTTAATAAGTTAAGATTTTTGTTTTGTCGTAGTGTAAATAGTTCAACAGCGACTAAGCTTTTTCATCGTTAGGATGAATACTGTAACAATATTTTTCAATACACGGGGATCTCATTTATTGATAAGTAGCAAATATAGTCGCATTAAGCATTCCGTTCCAAAACTAGTCGAATTAATATTTGGCCCTAAGCCTATTTAATGAATTTGCAAGAATCATCAATTATGTGATGGAGGCAAAGTAATGGTAGATAGATAGATAATGAATAATTAATTTTCTTTGAATTATTTCAATATACTTCTAAATCACAAAGGTAAACAATTATGTCCAGTAAAGGTGAGGGCATAAAACGCCCTAGCAATGGTTTAACGCAAATGAGGAAAGGGCAAGGGGAGGAGGAGGGAAAAAGTAATTTGTTCGCATGGAGAGTGCGTTAGAACGAATGACTGCGTTGCAGCAAAGGTCACATGTAATTAAAACTCCAGAACAATAGATGAGGTTTCAATACATTCCCCAAACGGTGGGTGGCTCCTCCTAAAATGTTCTGCAATTGGTGTAAGATTTAATGGAGCCGAAACCAATTGTGGAATTGCACGCATTTTAGGCATCCTACTGATGAACAGTTGGGACACGTAAATATATATTTTTAGCAACTACCATAATTTCCACTCTGTCTACTTTGAAGTTACGCAGTTTTTGTCAGTTTCTCTGTTTTCTCACGTGTTCAGATCGATTACATAATAATAAGATATTTCTTAGCAACAAGAATCCAAAGTAGCTAAGAATACCAAGGAGAAAAACATAAAAATTCTACATCAACGTCTAATGAATAATGTGAAAAGACAAAATGTTAGGGAATCCCGCATTTTGAACGGTTGAGAATTTGCGCATCTCGCTAACGTAAATATTGCGTGTCAAAGGTTATTTGAAAATATTTTGTTTTGTTGCTTCATAAGTCAAAGCAGTGATAGACTTCCTCCTAATGAGTTTTAATTGTTTGTCAGAAAATATTTGAAGAAGTTTCCTGTAGGGAGTGCGAATTGTAAGGTATTGAAACGCATAAACAAAGCTTGGCGCATGCAACTAATAAGTTAAGATTTTTGCTTTGTCGTAGTGTACACAGTTCCACGTCTACCAAGCTTTGTCATCGCTAGGACGAATACTGTAACAATATTTTGCAATAGACAGGGATCTCATTTATTGATAAGTGGTAAATATAGTCGCATTAAACCATTCCGTGTGCAAACTAATCGAATTAATATCAACATGGTTACAGTTGTTGCTTCATACTTCAAATAAGTAACGAGCCAGCGATGTGTCTCAGTCAGCGATATATCCCTAACAATGTAACTTTGAAAACACAGAAACGCGTTGCATTTTATGACCGGTGCCAGCCTTCGGCTAGGCCCCGGTAACAAGTGCAAGTTAGAATTGAAGTCGACTTGTTTGATGTCTCTTCTTGACGGACTTAGGCTACAAAAAATATTTTGATCAGGAGGTCCTCTAATCTTGCACATTTAATACTTGTCACTGCCTGCCGGAAACAATCAACTAACCCTTTTTTCTCTCAGTATCTTGTTTCATTTGTTAGGTTTACTGAGGTCGTCGCGTGTCGCGTGTGAATATTTCGCTAAAGTTTCTGTCGCGAGGAAAGGGCGAGGAAAGTGTTTCACTTACAAAAAGGATTCTTTAGCTGCAGTGAAAGCGACACCAGTCTTAATGCAGTTTTTAGTCTATAGCTTCATCCAACCTTTCTTTTTGTCGTATTAAAGGGTTTAACGGGTATTTTCCTTCACTAGCCAGTTAAAAGGGAATCAACCCAAAAGTGTTTGTTTAAGATTAAACCTTCCTGAAATAAATTTGCAAACGTAATTACATGCCGAGCCATAATAAAATTATCTACACAAAATTTAAAGCCTGATCTGCTTACAGTAGATCACTTTATATTACCACTCAAACAACTTAATGGAATTTTGCTGTTTACTGTGACACGACTGCGTCTGGCTGTCATGTAAGCTCCAGGACCACAGCATCGCTGACCACCCATTAACTTGATGTCTAAGTTTCTGTTTGATCATGATTCTTCATGTGTTATGAGGATACCATTAAAATGGAGCCGAAAAACTAACGAGGGCTTTTAAGAGATTCAATATTTTACATGCATAATATACCAAATCCCGAATGAAGGCTCTCGTGTAATATGAAAAACTATGGAACCCCAGAAAAGTATTTGTTAATGCTGAAGGTTAATATGACACCCTCGGCGATCTTTTTTGACCAATCCTTCAGCTTTGGTCAGCTTTTGCAAGTCATCAAAATAAGCCGCGGGACTAATATAAATTAATAAGAAACGGAGAAATAATTTAGAGAATATTGGAGATTATAATAGCTGACACTGTATCTCTCTCAGAGCCATTGTATTCGTGACATCCTGTATCAAATTTCTACCACTTTAGATTGGCTTTTTTTCCGCTCCCGAACCATTCCCCTTTAAAACTTGAAATAATATATTATTCTTCTTATTCCAATACTTCATGTTCAGATTATTTCCTACGCTACATGTTTTTAAGTCTATTGTTTTCATGGGTACCGCATTTAAAAGAGCTCCGCCTTTAGGTTTGGCTAAATCTGCATATGAGCTCACTTATAAGGAAGTACCTTTTCTTAATGGCAGAGAAGATGAAATCATGCTTTTGATGGAAACTTCTTGCCTAATAGAAAAGGTATAATTTGGTAAACGCTATTGTTTAAAGCCTGGGAATATAATTAGGCTAATCTAGTTAGTTCACGGGCACAGCATTGTAATATCTGTTATATGCATATAAGAGACAGTTATTTAACAATTGAGGGTGGGCCTTACAATAGTAATATGATATCTTCTTCCTTTTGGTCAAGATTGAAAAACAGCGAAAATAAAACATTGAGGTCACAAGTTAAAATACTTGCGATGAAAACTTTTTCCTTAATGTCGAATGTGAAGAACTTGTCTTCAGAATAGCACTCAGCTCTGGACGTTCTGTTCATGTTGATTTTGCGAGGTCATCATCAGGTTAAGTAAAGCTGTCCAAATTAAAGCCTCATGCTTGTTCTTATTCTGTTCAATTACACGTTTTTGAAATAAATAGGCATACTTAGAACGTGTTGAATTGACAGTAATCCGAAATAAGGATACATGAAATTAACTCGAGAAATAATTTGTTTTGACATTCATTGCATTGTGCAAGATGTACTGTACCTGTCGAAAATTAAGAAATTAAAAATAATGAATAAATAAATGAACAGCAGTAATTTAACCTCGGCGATAGAGAAAGCAGTTGGCCACTTTACAAGTGTGGTCGCGAGCAGGATTTTAACTCGGAACTACCGACAACAAATCCAGCTATTGTAGCGGTCAGGTCTGTCAGGGCGGCCTCGGAGTTGCAAGTTCAGCGCTACGCTGCCTCCTTTTTCATGTCTAGTGTTTGTCTTCAGTGTTTTTCTCTTCTCAGGATATTCTTCACTGCTTGTCGTATGTCCTTAATTCTCCAGCAGTACACAAACGGATTTATTAACGAGTTGATAAAAATAGCTGTCAGAGCATAACTATAAGAAATATTTACTTTTGTGGTGTATCCAAAGAAAATGTCTACGACCCACACTATAAAGTAAGGAAGACAGAATAGTAGCAACAAGCCGAAAATATAAAGTACTGTCACAGTTGATTTTTTGCACTTAAATGCATTCAATGTGTTGGTTTGAAGATGGCTGAGAGCTAAAGCTTGAACAGTTATTTGTCGTTGGTGCCTTCGAGCAATCTGAAATATTTTCAAGGTGCTGATGGCTATGATAAGAAATGTAAGGACGGAAACGGCTATCGCAATGAAGTTCCAGGCACTGCTCACCCAAAACCTCACCATAAAAAATGTTATACAAAATATCCACAGAACGGACGCTATTTTAAATATGCGAGAAACAGTTACAGTCGTGTTGTATTTTAAATGAAGAGTGAGGCAGAGAACTCGATCAACGAATACTGCGGCCAGCGTAAGGCAAGAAGACCCAATCGTTATCCAAGCTAAGGTATTCAGGAGCGTTTTCAATGTACAGTACATCTTAAAATTCTTTTTAAGCTCGGTAATTTTACATACCACGAAAATTGGTTGACATAGCAGACCTACAAGAAGATCTGAAGTTGCGAGGCAGCCCAAGAGAATAAACGACGGCGAATGAAGATCTTGGGTTTTGGCAATCGCAAACACAATGAGAAAGTTTCCCAAGCATGTTACTGGAGAAAAAATGGTATTGAGAACGCACGTTACAATGTTTGTGACAAAGACTCCCAACGCCTCATCGAAGTTAAGGTAGATGTCTTCAAGAAAGAAACAAATTTTTTCTGTTTTGTTCATGATGAGTGAAGTGTATTGTTAACTTACGAAGAGGACGGAAAATCAGCTCGAAGCCTTGCACTATTCCCCCAAACAGGAAAATTTCAATTCACTAACCTATGAAAGCGATTTTACAGTAGATTTCCACTTTATTTAATTTGCAATCAAATCGGATCCTGAAAGAGTAAACGTGTTATTTACTTTGGCATAATATATTCTAACCAAACATGTGCTTTTTGTTTACAGAAAGCATGACGATTGGCTGTTCTGAGAGTTATGCGTGGTATCACCTCTTAACCTCAAGCTAAAATCGTTATCTCATCTTTTCCCCTGATATTAAAACACGCAAATGGTTAGGTCGTTTTCTTAAAGGCAGCTGAGAACCTCACGTAGCAAGCCAATGCAGGAAAAAGATGAATTGAAACTCTCATGTAAAAAAATATTATTTCCGTTACGACAATTAACGTCATCTTGTACTGACTGCTGACTGCTTGTACTGACTACTCTTATATTCTTCATTTGAGGAAAACGCCTTAACTACCGGTAAATTGGATGAACAGCGAACTCAATGAAAAACAAGTCGGCAAAACTTGTTGTAAGGAACGCAAAAGAGAGCTTGGAGAGGCCTGGAACGAGGTTGCACCTGTCGTGCAATGTTTTTAGAGATCATTTCTTATTTTTTCTTGAATTTGTTTTGGTGTTCTTTCGTATTTCACCAGTAAGGGCAGTTAGAGGTTCTGATCTTTTCAAAGGGGCAATTTTTATAAGAAGTACTTGTTCAAGAAAGCATTTTGCTTGTAACACCTAGAGCTTATGTTAGCGTGAGTAGTCGTGTATTTTAGTGTTAGATTTAGTTTTTAATTTTAATTTATATTTTATAAGAATTTTTTAAATATGTCTCTTACCAATTTTTTAGACTTTTAATTAATTTAGGACTATGCTATATAATTTTGCTTGTACATTTTATAGTACGTTTATAGGATAGATACAAATGGAAGGCGCATTTGATCATACTAATTCATATGTTAACCTGCGCCAAACAAGCAATAAATTATAACTGTTATTATTATTCCGAGCGAACGAGCCGCGAGGTTTATAATCTCGTCCACACAGTGGCCGTCAGTTCCCTTCTCTTCTTCATGATCACCGCTTGCTCCTCGTAGTTTAGATCTGTGGCCCATTTTCCGTTGGAAGCTTTCAAGTTTGTACGATTTCTGTGAATCATGGTGTTTGCTTCTGAAACAAGATTTGTTCGCGGCAAACGTCTGTTTGTCAGTTTTCCTCGTTTGTGGGAGAATGCGCTCTTCTCACGTATGGTAATATGCCCGTCCAACCTCGTTTTTGAGTATAAGTTCTTTCGAAATGCTAACCAGACGATGTTTTCGTATTTGAATTTCAAAAGAATTTTTACTCGTAAACGAGGTTGGACGGGCATATTACCATACGTGAGAAGAGCGTATTGGGAAGAAATGGACCTGGAGTCAGAACTTATTGAGCTCTTTACGAGTAGGTAACATTGTAACTGATTTTAGATAATTTCAGTGCTTTGTTGTAGTAGGAGGGAATACACGCGGTATGCAGAGCATACGAAACATTCTACATAAACAAACCTCCTATCCCTACACAACTACTAGAACAAGCGCCAAGGCTAATTCTTCAAGAAACCTCACTCCAGTTTTAAGGAAAAAAAACTACCTTCAAACACATGGTACAGCCATGGGCACGAAAATGGCAGTCGCCTTTTCTAATTATATTCATGAATAAGGTAGAGACCGAAATCCTTCAGGGGCACCCAACGAGAATATAGTTCAAAATCACGTAAACATAGCATTGTTAAACGTATTTTAGTATTTAAACGGTAGATATAAACATATTTTTATCCCCTAAAAATTTTTCATCTGTTCGGATTTCCTAGCTGAAAGTCTAGTGATCCGAAAATTATAGGAATCAAAACTTACCTTTTCGAAAATTTCAACCAGAAAAAAGGCTCCCGAAAATTCCAGGTGACCTTTTAAGGGTAAAAATCCGTTAAAAATGGGCAATTACCATTTTTTAGATGTTCGAAAATCCTAGGAGAGGCAGGCAAGCAAGAAATTTTACATCAGAAGTTCCGAAAATTCTAGATTTCAAATCGTCTTCCGAACAGATATTTTCCGAAAATTGTAGTTGGGTGCCCCTGATCCTTAGCCAAAGCGAACTATAACCGCGCGTTTGGAAACGTTTTATAGACGACATATTCTCGCTCTGAACCATAAACAGAGACAGAATAGAACAGTTTATTGAACATGCGAACAATCATCATCCTACGATCAAATTTACGGCTGAAATTTCCGATAAGGAGACAACATTCCTGGACACCTACATCTACAAAGGCCAAGATTCGAAAGAGACGCAATCCTTGATGTGCGGGCTCATTTTAAACCAACTGAGACATTTCAATATACGCATTTTAAATCCTGCCCCTCAAGGAACTGAAAGGCTTCATTAAAGGAGAGGCCCTAAGACTTCTCAGAACAGACTCTTCTAAATTAATGTTCGAAGAGAAAATTACAAACTTCAAATAACATCTGCTACAGAGAGGTTACCCATAGGATCTCATTAACACAACCCTTTCAGAAGAGAGAAACCTTACGAATCTTGCCTTTTGTCACACAATACCAACCATCAGTGCTTGACCTAAAGCAAATTCTAATAAAAAAAGTGACATTTAATAGAACAACAACCATTACTGAGCGAAATCTACAAAAATCCGCTGCTCATATCGTACAAAAGAGGGAGGCGCTCAAAGACGTACTCGTGAGAGCCAAACTATGAAAAAGGCTATTTTAAACCCGCGCTGGGGAGTTGTCAGTGTAGGCCTGTCAACCCCATTTTACGTAAAATTACATAGGGAAACTCGTGGGATCAAGTATTTTTACGGGATCAGGGATCAAAATTTACAGCAATTTTGGGATCAGGGATAAAAAAAATTAGGTCAAAAAACGGGATCAGTTTGAAAAAAAGAAATACCTTGCTACTACCCTGCCAGTCGCTAACCAATCAACAGCGATGAATTGTTTATGGTTGGTCTTTGATCACAACAAGAACAATAGGGGCATCAGTCTGGCGATTGCGTGAAGTGGTTGTATAAAGTTTTGAGAAGTATACTCTTAGATTATAATTGCAACAAGTTAAGACCACCGTGGGAGGGCATTACATCTACAGATCTTGCAGGCTAATAACATCATTGACTGTGTATTTAAATGATCATTCGTTGTATAGGGCTAATGCCTCCACGCAGGGATTTTGTGTTCTGTTGTGAAGTATTTTGAAAGTTATTTCTCAAAGGGATCTATCTAATCATTTAAGTTTAGTTTTTGTTTCATTAAGTCTTGTTTTTGTCCACGTACTGTTTTCCTTTTTTGATCTTTTGTTTTTACTTGTACTTGAATTCATGCTAAGCTCGCGAATTTACTTATTGTCATACTAGGAATGTTATTCGCTTGACATTGTCAGATGCACTGGGCAAAATAACTTATTTAGGTCCAGTTTAAGCAACATTAAATAAATATTAAATTTGAAGATAGTCTTAAGTCAGATATAAGGATATTAAACATGCTCAGGTAAGTTAAGGAGAGGGTCACACATTATTCTGTAAAGAAAATAAGCGGGGGTGGTCTATCTCCGAAAGAAAACGTCCGATCAACATAAAACCAGGCCACGACTTAAAACATGTCAACGGAGCTTTATTCACAAAATTGTTTCCATAGTAACCTATCACGTGACCACTTATGGCTTAACTTCCGGTTTGTTCTTTTAGGGCTTTTGTACACTAGGAAAAATTAACTTTACTTAAATTTTTTTGCAGTATTGTTTTTAATATGCAAGGCCTCTTCTCAAATGTAACTGGAATCGAAGTCTATCTAGGCGACATCAACTTTTAACGGCTATTGCGTGACAAAACAATGTCGCATTTTATTGGTCACGTCACCTGGACACCCATTCCAATTGGTTTCGTGTAGAATTTCGTGCACATGAAACCATTCAAGCATCATTTTGCATATCACTTTGTGTTAAGTTAGTGTGCACTTAACCTAAAGGAAAGTAAGGAAACTTGATATCATTTACGGTCACGTGACTAATTGGTGACAACTTCTTGTCAACTTGATTCATCTTGTCGAGTGTAAGACCTTGACAACGTTTCATTTCACTATCTTGAATACTGTAGAAGATAGACCACCCCCCTTCGTTTTCACACATGCCTTAATTGACCCACTCCTTAATACACCTGAGTGACTTAAAAGCAAAGTTTATTTTAAGACATGTTTACGTTTAAGTTAAATGTATATTAAAACTAGCTTTATATTTAAGATTTATTTAAGTCACTTTAAACATCCCTAAATCACTGTAAGGATTTAATTACATTTAAGTCTTCTTAAATATGTCATTAAACGGAATGAAAGATTTAAGAGAAATTTAAGTCTTCTCAAATATATCATTAATTATAAACGGACTGAAAGATATAAGACAAATTAAAGTTTTCTTAGATATGCCAAAAATTTAATACCAGATTAAGTCGTGTACTATTGATTTAAAGGTAAAAAAATATTACATCATAATTATTGAAATGATAATTTAATAATAATACTTTTATTATTTATTATTATTAAATCTTTTCCAGAATTTATTCCAAGTCCATTGAAGCCTCTTTTAAGCTTAGTTAAGTCTGCTACACACTCTTTTCCCCAATCCCTTACAGGAAATTATCCTTCTCCACCCATGCATACACAGTGTATTGGCCTTTGGCTTAAAATTTTCTGCCATTTTGGAATAAGGTGCACAAAAATTAAAATGGTGCCAGCTTAAAACGAACACTAGAAACACTTCGGTTCTATTCTGTGAAAAAGAAAAGGGATCAATATCTACAGCATCATCTTCCCCGGAATGTTCACCACCAGTCGTCGACAGGCTCCTGTCGTCGACCAAAGTTTCGCGATCGAGGGACACACTGGTTTCTGGTATGTCGTCGGTAAGAAGATGAATGAGCAAATGACTTTCCACAAGTATCACACTTATTGCTAAACTAAACACAGAAACCGGAGTTTTGAACTGAAAGAAAAAACTTAATTGTCTGAGTCAAGCGAAATCATCTTGATCATCTCCTTGAACGAACGCGCGCGCGAATGCACGAAAAATATTCTCTCACGCATGTCAAATCAGATATTGGTGACGTTAAAGGTACGTCAGCGATAGAACGCCAATCAAATGTCCACAGCTACAAACGCGGTATGTTTGATCACTGTTTTGACAGCGTCTTCATCAGTTCACTTCGAAAAGTTGTGCTGTTCGTTGCGACCTTTTGCCCTGGTTTTTAGTATCGTATTTTACAACCGAATCATGGCTACATGTAGTCCTTCTCAAGAAAGACAGCTTGTGCTTATGGAAAGTATGAACAGGAGATTGGATTCATTTTTAGAGAGCCAGAAGAAACTGGAAGAAATCTCGGAACGACAGGTGTGGAATTCTCTAAGAGTGCTAAAAAGAACTGCGACAGGGCCGGACTTGATCCCTTATTGGGTCTGGAAAGAGCATGCGGAGATCCTTACGCCAGTCATCACTAAAATCTGGAACTTATCAATTTCCACACGTTGCTGGCCTTCTCCCTGGAAGTGTGCTAACATCAACCCCCTTCCTAGGGTGGACATTCCGAAAGCAAAGGGGGATTACCGTGGAATTAACATTACCCCTGTGATTGCTAGGGCTTTCGAGAAGATTGTCTACCGCAGTCATGCTCAGGACGTCATAGAGGATCATCTCTGTTCAACACAGTATGCATACAGAGAGGGTGGCAATTGTACTGGCGCTCTTTTGGCCCTGCAGCACAGGATTAACGAATTTCTAGACAACCCAGACTGTAGGGCAGTGCGTCTTTTTACAATGGATTTTAGTAAAGCTTTTGATTCCGTTAAACATGAATTGCTCGCAAGAAAGTTGAAAAGTCTCCAATTAAATCCATATATAATTAATTTATACCTAAGTTTTTTGAAAGGTAGAAAGCAAAGAATTTGTTATAACAATATTTCATGTGACTGGAAATGCGTGAATCAAGGCACTACTCAAGGTAGCGTAAGCGGACCTTATCTATTTAATATTTTCATAAACGATCTAGAGATCTACTTAGACACCCTGCCAGTGTTATTCAAGTATGCTGACGACTCAAATATCATTGCTCCTGTCTGGAAAGACAGAGACATGTCTGAGGCATTGGTTACACAGTTCTTAGACTGGACAGAAAGAAATCGGATGTTATGTAACCCGGGCAAATGTAAGGAGATTACAGTCCTTAAGAAGGGCAACCATGAATTGTACCCTCCTATTTTTGGAATTCCTAGTTGTACTAATGTTAGCATTCTGGGTGTCACTTTTCAGAGTGATTGTAAGTTCACCACACATGTTAAGAATAAGCTCGTTAAGGCAAATAAATGCCTCTATGTCCTTAGGTCTCTACGCAAAGAGGGCTACATGCAGGCAGAAATAGACTTTCTTTTCGATACCTTAGTACTTCCCAATTTCACGTATGCTCTTTCAGTCTATGGAGCATCAGAGTCCGACCTCACTCCAGTACAATGTTTCTTAGATCGTTGCTGGAAAAGGAATTTTATTACGAGGAAGTATAACATACGATCAATTTTACAGAAGCAGGATCACAGCATCTTTAAAAGGGTGTCTCAGGCCGCCAATCACCCCCTGTTGCCTTTTATTCCGCGTGTAAAGGCCTCCTGCTATAATTTACGGACGAGGTCAAGCGTCCGACCAAGCATCAAAAGTGAGCGTTTTAAAAGTACATTTGTTAATCGTTTAATTTTTAGATATAACTTAGCCTTAGAATAACAAGGTCAGAGACTTTTATCTTATTGAGTAGTACATTTTATATGCTTTTAGAACTTTTCATTGCCTGTAACATAAGATATGTATTTTTATCTTTTGACTCAATAAAGACCATTATTATTATTATTATTATTATTATTATTATTATTATTATTATAATAAACGCAACGCTTCAGCAAGAAACGTGAAGTTGCGAACTGAACTCTCAAAACAGGAGAGACTAAATAACACCAAACGCGGCTCAAAACGTAAACGTACAGAATCCAGAGTAGAAGTTCCTATGGATTTAAGGGTAGGTTTATGTACTTATTTTATTGCTTGACGTTAGAAGAAAAGCTTTTCATCATGAGAGATCAGAGTTTGTGCTTATTCTTTAGAGCTGACCGTGTGATAGCGTGTCTTCAGAGAAGCGCCTGTGTTGTAAAACATCACAGGAGCCTACAAACCCACATTGTCTTCCCCTTTCGCACCCAATTTTAGTACCGGTGTTTAAGAAGTGAGAACATATACTTATTTCACCACTGAATAACACGAGATCGATGGAGCAAGTTGCTGTTGGAAGCAACCGATAATGATCGATGATGTGGTTGATCTCAAAGCAGAAGCCATGAACAGGGTTTTTGGTTATATGCTTCTGTTTCAATTTGCAGAAAGCCCGGAGGTGCCCCCGGGGTTGGCCAATGCCCGGCCCCAGGGTCGCGCTAAATTAGCTAAAGCCCCTCCCCCGGGTCTGACAATGCTGGCAAATGCCCTGCGGTTGCCCGGCGGGGGGGGGGGGGGGGGGGCTGGGCGCAGGTGGAATTGACTGATGCATAATTCTTACTCTTAATATAATAAACACATACTGTGACATTTTAGGCCGTTTACTAATGGCCTAATTCTTATTCTTGATTAACACATACAATGACATTTTAGGCCGTTTACTAACGGCCTAATTCTTACTCTTCATATACACATACTGTGACATTTTAGGCCGTTTACTAACGGCCTAATTCTTACTCTTCATATACACATACTGTGACATTTTAGGCCGTTTACTAATGGCCTAATTCTTATTCTTCATAAACACATACTGTGAAATTTTAGGCCGTTTACTAACGGCCTGAAACTTACTGTTAATATACACATACTGTGACATTTTAGGCCGTTTACTAATGGCCTAATTCTTACTCTTCATATACACATACTGTGACATTTTAGGCCGTTTACTAATGGCCTAATTCTTATTCTTCATAAACACATACTGTGAAATTTTAGGCCGTTTACTAACGGCCTGAAACTTACTGTTAATATACACATACTGTGACATTTTAGGCCGTTTACTAATGGCCTAATTCTTACTCTTCATATACACATACTGTGACATTTTAGGCCGTTTACTAATGGCCTAATTCTTATTCTTCATAAACACATACTGTGAAATTTTAGGCCGTTTACTAACGGCCTGAAACTTACTGTTAATATACACATACTGTGACATTTTAGGCCGTTTACTAATGGCCTAATTCTTACTCTTCATAAACACATACTGTGAAATTTTAGGCCGTTTACTAACGGCCTGAAACTTACTCTTAATATACACATACTGTGACATTTTAGGCCGTTTACTGATGGCCTAATTCTTACTCTTCATATACACATACTGTGACATTTTAGGCCGTTTACTAATGGCCTAATTCTTATTCTTCATAAACACATACTGTGAAATTTTAGGCCGTTTACTAACGGCCTGAAACTTACTGTTAATATACACATACTGTGACATTTTAGGCCGTTTACTAATGGCCTAATTCTTACTCTTCATAAACACATACTGTGAAATTTTAGGCCGTTTACTAACGGCCTGAAACTTACTCTTAATATACACATACTGTGACATTTTAGGCCGTTTACTAATGGCCTAATTCTTACTCTTCAAATACACATACTGTGACATTTTAGGCCGTTTACTAATGGCCTAATTCTTATTCTTCATAAACACATACTGTGAAATTTTAGGCCGTTTACTAACGGCCTGAAACTTACTCTTAATATACACATACTGTGACATTTTAGGCCGTTTACTAATGGCCTAATTCTTACTCTTCATATACACATACTGTGACATTTTAGGCCGTTTACTAATGGCCTAATTCTTATTCTTCATAAACACATACTGTGAAATTTTAGGCCGTTTACTAACGGCCTGAAACTTACTGTTAATATACACATACTGTGACATTTTAGGCCGTTTACTAATGGCCTAATTCTTACTCTTCATAAACACATACTGTGAAATTTTAGGCCGTTTACTAACGGCCTGAAACTTACTCTTAATATACACATACTGTGACATTTTAGGCGGTTTAATAACTAACGGCCGATTGAAAAGTCAGTATAGTATTACTAGTAGTGGTATAGTGGTGGTTCTGGCCCATTTGATCCGCAAATGCATAAATTAATGAGTAAATCCTCATACAAACCCTTATAATTTCTTGCCCAGTTAATCCGCAAATGCATATATTAACCCTAACCAGCCTCGTTTTCATGTTGAATGTGCCCCATACAAACCCTTATATTTTCAAGACACAGATCCGCAACATCCTACACCCCTCATGAACGTGCTAACCCTAACCCTAATTACCATTCTAACCCCCAATCCAACCCTAACCCAAATGACGTGTCACTAACCCTCATTAACATTCTAGCCCCCAATCCAAGATGACACCCGTGGAAGGACCCAAACGACATCACCCTCTAGCCCTAACCCAAATGACTAAAATGACCTCATCGTTATGGTAATGAGGGGTAACATCATGAAGTAAGAAGAGACACACTTGAGTGGTTATTACGTACTAACACCAACGGAACTGATATAGAGTGTCTTCACATGACGTCACGGCGGCCATATTGGTGTCCCAAACCAATCCTTTGGGAGTTGTACTCTTTTCTTACGCAAACTCTTTCTTTTGTTTCAATAAATTTGCATAGATGTTCGCCACGTGAGTGAAAACACTCTATAGGTGTATGAAGGATGAAACATACACTTGTGGGATAAAACGTCTATCCCTTTAGTGCGCATGCGTAGTAACAAAACTAATCGTTTTTTATTAATCAACTAACACAGATCACATTTAGAAACAGTTTTTAATAAAACAGTGTTGTTATACTATGAGGCAGGCTTAGACATGTCTATTGTTGAAAGCTATGACATCACTATCACAGTGTAAAGTTACACATTGCAAACTAACACCCTCCATTGTTACTTCACCATGTTAAAAGTGTCGCGTCTTTTCAGTTCACCTAACATGAAGTGTCATGTCTTTTCATGTAACTTAACATGAAGTGTTTTACTCAAAATTTGCCAAGTCAGCAAAAAAAAGTCATAAAAAAGGCGGATCATTCACTAGACATCATTTCAACTACCCCCTTCAAGTGTGCGGATCAATATGAACCCAAAAAAGTGTCCAAAATGCGGTAAATGGATTAAACATGCCACCAACTATAATCGTCATGTGAAACACTGTGGAACGAATGAATTTCAATGCCCCGATTGTAAAAAATCGCTCTCTCGCCAGGTCACACTAAAGAGACACAGCAAGAAAGCCCATCCTCAACGAAAGACAACGAAAGGATTTTTTTGTAAGGAATGTCAAAAACCTTTTACGTATGCAGCAGCTCTCAAACTACATGAAGAGTCTTGTGGAAACCTGAAACCAAAACCACATCACTGCTCTTTCCCAGGTTGCGGGAAATCTTCTGCTTGTAAAACAAATTATCAACATCACAAGAAGTATGCCCATCAAGAAGGTGGAAGCATAAAACGTAAACTAGAGGAAGAGGAGGATGCACGTAAGAAAATAAAAAAACCGAAGCTTCATGACACAGTGAAACAAGTATATAAAACTGACAAAGAAGTATCTTCATTGAAAGGTGCAAAAGTGGATGCGTTTTTCTACCCGAAAACAGAAACTGAGCCTGCTTGCATAAAGGCACTCATACGCTCTTCTACGATTTCCATGGCAATATTGAGTTGCTCAAGCAGTTGTTCTGGATGTGTGCTAGTCATTGGATGAGGTGTACGAATGAAGGGTGAATGTCTCAATGGGATATCTCTGTATTTATCCGGCATGGATAATGAGCAGTGATACATCAGATTCCACTTGATGGCTGTCTTTTCTTTTAGAACTTTTTCCAGGTGGAGTTTTAGTCTTGGTAACGTCTCCTTAAAAAACACTTGCTGATCATTCCTTTGTGTTTCTGTTTTCGGGTAGAAAAACGCATCCACTTTTGCACCTTTCAATGAAGATACTTCTTTGTCAGCTTTGTATACTTGTTTCACTGTGTCATGAAGCTTCAGTTTTTTTATTTTCTTACGTGCATCCTCCTCTTCCTCTAGTTTACGTTTTACGCTTCCACCTACTTGATGGGCATGCTTCTTGTGATGTTGATATTATAACAAACTCAATTATTCGCCTAAAAGTTTACAGTATATATACTGAGATAATAACATATTTTGTTAATATATATACTCCCTCGCGAACGCAGGGTTTGAAAATCGAGGGGTCTGTCTTGAAGCGTTTCCTTCCTTCCCCTCCCCCTGCCCCCTCTTTCATTTTTTGGCTTTCGTTTTATTTCTCGCGCGGTCAAAACCGAAAATCCCGTTCCTCGGTCTTTCTTTGCTCCGAAACCTAACGGAAACGCTTGCTACGCAGGCTACCTCAGGGTTATGGAGCGTTGCGTGACATCCACTAGGGGAGGGGGGTCCAATGATTTCAATGATATTTCCGCAGGTGAACAACAAATTGATTCGTAAGGACTGCTGAGCTCAAACTTATCATGAGATAAAGTTTAAACAAGATAATTGACCAGAAAGAATCTGTTCACGATGTGCTTATTTCATGGTTTATATTTTTACTCTTTCTTCAAGATGTTTTTCACAGCTCGCCGTATCTCATTGATTCTCCAACAGTACACAAGCGGATTCAAGCAAGAGTTGATGAAAATAGCGGTTACAGCATAGTCGTATGTAATCCTTACTGTTCTTGTAAATCCGATTATTACTTCCATGACTAATGGAACCATGAAAGGAAGGTAGAATATTATGAACAATCCGTAAATATAAAGCACTGTCACAGCTGACTTTCTACGCTTGAGCATGTTCACTGTGTTGGCTCGAAGATGACTGACAGCCACTGTTTGGTGGTTTATCTGGCGCTGATGTCGTCGAACAATTTGAAATATTCTGAAGATACTGGTTGTTGTGACAAGAAATGTTAGGCAACCCATGACAATGGGAATGCTGTACCATTTGTTGCCCAACCAAATCCTTAAAGCATTCACTGCAATGGTCAAGATCCAGATAGCAAAACTGGTTTGCAGTACGCGCGGAACGGTGACAATTGTGTTGTATCGTAAATGGAGAGTTAAAACGAGGAGTCGATCAATGGAGATTGCTGCTAGGTTGAAAAAAGAAACGCCAGCTGTTATCCAACTTGATAGAGACTGAAGCATTTTCAACGTACAAAACGCAGCAAAGCTCTCCTTGAGTTCGGCTATTTTATGTGCTACAAATAGTGGTTGACATATTAGGCCAACAAGAAGATCTGAGACTGCCAGGCAACCAAAAAGGACAAAAGATGGCGAATGAAGATCTTGAGTTTTTCCAATGGCAAATACGATGAGAAAGTTTCCCCCACATGTTATTAGAGAAAGTAGAAAATTAAGGACACAAGTTGCAATATTTGCGATGAAAACTTCCTGTGATTTGTCGAAAATAACCTGCCTTCCTGCAAAGAAGAAACAGCTTTTTCCAGTTGTGTTCATAGCGAGGAAAGCGCTTTAGGGAGGCAAGATGCTCCAGTTCGTACCAGGGTGAACTCTTTAGACGATTGACACTTAATAAGGGCTAAACGATAGGAACAGATGTCGTCGATGAAAAATCGATAGTAGAGCTTACTAAGAAAAAGAAAAACGACAAGCTCACCGTACATGTATTTTTTCCTTTGGAGGTCAGTAAATCATGCTGACCGAACACATAGGCTTTGCATGCTATTAGACTGATGCGATGAAGTTACATGACAGTTTACAACGAGGTCAAACAAGTTATCTTAAAAATGTTGTGCAATAGGCAGAAATGTCACGGGAGTTAGAAGATAGTGTAATTGATACCAATGCTGTTTTTTAAAGTAAGTCAGACGTCCGACCGAAATAATAGGTTCAAGGAGATTTTCAATTTGTTCTAAATAATTCATAATTCTTTTATAAATCACCAATACCTCTGTCGCAACAATGTATGGCTACTGTTTTCGCATTTTCACTGTTTTTGTAGATGAGCTTATCTACACATATTGAGAGAGATTAAAAATGGAAAAGTCCTTTTAAGAGTAACATTTACTACTGTCACCAGCTGACTTTAAATACATATTGTTTTAAAAGTGTGTTGGCTGTATTTAACTTAACTTTTCTCATGCATCGAAACCACCAATGTCAGCCAGCTTTAGAATTTTTTAAAAAAGATTTTCATCTTTGTTTTTATTTAAGAACCCCTTGGAGTGGCGGTAGTTATTTTATTGTTGTCTATTCACTAAATATGTAATATTAAAACTAGCAAGAAAAAAAATATCCAGAAAAGAATTAGAACAATATTTGTATACAAAATGTGTTAACAATAGGTCATATTTCTGTCGGTTTTTTCTTTTTTCACACAATTTTAGTTATCACAATAAAGATTAAACAACATCAGTCCATATTTATTTTTTGTATAAGAAATAAAAGCCTGAAGCATTCTGGTATTGCTGGTTTGCAGGTGACGTCACGGCAGCCATGTTGGTGGTCAAGAACAAACCAAGGCTAAGCGGCATCTCTCTCTCCTCTGCACAAAAAATATTTCATTGTAATGACCATCAACATGGCCGCCTTGTCACTTGCTTGCAAACCCAGATCCTGCAGTAAAATGACACCATTATGGAGATAGTCTAGTTGGAAAGTTTCTTTAAAAGAAGGAGAATTACAATCAACTTTTCTTTGTATTCTCTTTGTTTATATTTGTTTAATTGCATGAATTTTATTTGTTGGACTTTCAATTGGTTTGGATAGATATAGTTTTTGTTTCATTCTTTCGTTTACTTCTTCATCGCCTTGCCGCAAGGATCAGTTCGCCGTTTTATGATTTTCGACAAGTTATTATTGCACTGAACCACGTTTTGTCGCTGTGGACTTGCTGGTATATTATTTTATCCTTGGTTTAAATTGTATTTTCCTTTGTTTCAAACTCATTATCATGCATTATCATAACCCAAAACAAAGTATAATAAAATTTCAACCAAGGATAAAACTGAACCACAACATGTACAGTTTATGTCGATGCTTTAACATCAGTAAATGAACATATTTAATTTGTATAGAGCATTTTCACAAGTCGTCACGGCGGCCATATTGATGTTGGCGGCCATGTTGGTGTGCCAAGTTTCTGATTAGCTAAAATCCTCCGGCTGTTACTCTCTTATCAGGGCACGTTTCGCAGCTCGTCGTAACTCTCTATTTCTCCAGCAATAAACTAGCGGATTTAAGAAAGAGTTAATGAAAACAGTAGTCCCAACATAGCTATACGCAGTTCTTATTGTCCTTGTATAACCAACGTGATGAGTTCATAAAAACAGCAGTCGTAGCATAGTCACAAGGGCAATCCTTACTGTTGTTGTGGTTCAATTTTATCCTTTGTTGAAATTTTATTATACTTTGTTTTGGGTTATGATAATGTATGATAATGAGTTTGAAACAAAGGAACATAAAATTTAAACCAAGGATAAAATAATATACCAGCAAGTCCACAGCGACAAAACGTCGAGTGGTGCCGGATCTCCCAGTTGTAGACCTGGTTCAGCAGGGGCACCCAACGACAATTTTCGAAAAACATCTGTTCGGAAGACGATTTGAGATCTAGAATTTTCGGAACATTTGTTGTTAAATTTCTTGCTTGCCTGCCTCTGCTAGGATTTTCGACCCCCCCCCAAAAAATGGTATAATTGCCCATTTCTAACGGATTTTTACCCAGGTCACCTAGAATTTTCGGGAGCCTTTTTTCTGGCTGAAATTTTCGAAAAGGTAAGTTTTGATCCCTATAATTTTCGGATCACTAGACTTTCAGCTAGGAAATCCGAACAGATGAAAAATTTTTAGGGGACAAAAATATGCCTACATCTACTGTTTAAATACTAAAATACGTTCAACAATGCTATGGTTAAGTGGTTTTGAACTACATTCTCGTTGGGTGCCCCTGGTTCAGTGCAATAATAACTTGTAGAAAATCATAAAACGGCAAACTGATCCTTGCGGCAAGGCGATGAAGAAGTAAATGAAAGAATAAAACAAAAATATGTATTCAAACCTATTGAAAGTCCAACAAAAAAAGTGCCTTCTGGATCTGAATAAGTAAGCGATTTTCTTTAGTCCGTAAGTGTAATGTTTTTCTGCAATGTTGTATCACGCTGGGCCCAGCTTGTTAGTTTTCTTTGCAGAATGTTAAATTATCACGGATAGTGATTTACAGATCCAAAATTGTAAGAATGAAGTGCAGCTTAACTGGAGCTACATCAACTTACTATGCTTAGTGTTTCAGTGTTTTTCTAAAGATAGTTTGGGTCGCTGGAGCGCGTAGTTCCTCCTTTGGTAATAGGCTTAACAGTCTTTAAACTGTTTTGGTATTGCCACTTTGTGATGTTATTCTGGTTTGTCTGTGTAACTACTGTTTAAGACACAGAAATGAAGTTTTGTACAGAATTATGCCTTTCTGAGGAGGTAATGTTTATGTGTCTGGATGGCTTGAGGTGCCCTCAGAATGCAGGAAAATTGCATTCTGAGAGGACTACATTTCAAATTTCCCCCTAGTTAAGTTGGTGCAAATCACTCATGTAAAATCCTGGATCCACCCCTGCTGTTCCTAAAGTGAGTAACGAGACTACAGCCGTAATCCAGCCTGAGATGGAATTAAACATCGCCGATGTACAGTAAGCAGGAAAATTTTTATCAAGTTCGGCTATTTTATGAGCAACGACGATTGGTTGACAAGAAGATCCGAGCCCGCCAGGCAACCCAAAAGGACGAACGACGGCGAATGAACTTCTTGGGTTTTTAAGATCACAAATACGATAAGAAAGTTTCCCACACATGTTAACAGAGAAAATACGCAATTGAGTATACAAGTGGCGATATTTGTGATGAAGACTTCATCCGATTCATCGAATTTTGTTAAGTCGTGTTCAAAGAAGTAACATCCCTTATCTGTTTGGTTCATGGGAGATAACTCGACAACGACGAGCGCGAAAAAGATGCCTCGTTTAGAGACAGTGGCACGTTAATGTACCTATTCTTTCTTCTAACTTGTGTCTTCTTACCAATGCAAGTCAAGCTTCGAGCTTCATTAGGTAGTGGCCAGTCAACTTTGTATTGTATTCTTGCGTACTTTGGAAATTTGACATTTATTTCTTATTTATATATTTAACTTATTCCAGCTAAATTTTTATAATTAGTCAATACATGCAAACCATTATATAATCAAGTTGGAGTTAAAAGCTTCATCACTTTATATTAAAATAGACAGTCTTTTTTGCTCACTTTGACACGATTGGCACTTTTTTTAAAGCTCCACACCCTGAATTAAAGTCCGCAAAATCATCCATAACCTGATTCTTTTACTACTAGTTAAGAAGTCCTTAAAAGACCTTGAACTGTTCCGCGGACCAGCGACAATTCTGTTGACTAATGAACCACTGTCAAGAAAACCTTCACTCACCTTAGGGAATCTTACATTTCTGGCTATCCCATTGTGAAGCGGAACGTAGTGAATGAGAAGTTTGTTTTCTATTCTTTTTGACACTATAATGGCCTCTTTCGTTCACTGAAAATGCTTCGCGCAAAGTTTATGTGACAGATGGCGCCAACTGGTCTGCAGTTTCAGTGTTCAGACACTTAACTTCGAAAAGGCTACCGTATGGATTTTTTTTTTCGGTAGTTTAATTTTGCTACTGTGAGAGATGAATTTTCGTGCAGGAAGAAAGCGCGTTTTTCAGAAATTGCTTTCAACAGGAATTACAATAGAGCACGTGAGGTGAAGTCCGCCAAGTTGGTGTCTCTGAGCTGAACTCTTTTCATATGTAAACTCTTTCTTTTGTCCCAATAAATTTTCACAGCTGTTGGTCGTGCGAGTGAGAACGCTCTATACTTTAATTTTTTGCACGCATGGATCAATGAAGCAACACTCGAGCTGTGAAGCAACGCGAAAATGATTCATTTGCACTTATTAATAAGCACTTCACCTGCAGTCTTTCAATATCTACAATTGCTTTTAGCACTGCCACCTGCCAACTTCAATTTTGCCGAGAGGACTAACACAGAGATACCTTTCTCGTCGAAGTTTAGTATGAACACATATTCGATACGTGACCTTCCACTTTAGCCGAAGAGATCACCGTTCTTGCGTGCCGGCGAAAAAGCTTGCCGCAGTATAGTGTGAACACTTTGGGTACCAGATTGCGCTACGATTTAAAATAACTATAAACTGGCTTAACGGTGATGTTACACAGGACAATTCCGCAAGACAATTTTTAGCGCAATACAGCGTTGCAACATTGTTACGATATTGTTTCGAATGATTGCAGCATTGTTGCAAAATTGCATCTCTTTGTTGCGCTAATCGTCGTTGCGTATTGTCCCGTGTAACGGCCGCCTTAAACAAAAACGTGCTCAAGCTGATCGAAGACTGCAACGTTATACTCGAAGAAGAAGCAAGATTTGTCCGTATTGCTCATGACGAAAAAAGTGCCGTGTTCTGCCTCGAACAAGACGCCGTCTCTTGTAATCAGTGAAAGGCTGGGCCAAAATTTCTACCCCACTCTCTTCTTTCGGCTTTTCCTTTCCTTTTACCAAGTTCTCCTTTTGATGACAGTATACGTTCAGTGATCAGTTATTTAATTCACCTAAAGCAAATTTGCACCCGATCGTGAGAGTTTGATTGACGATTGGCAATTGATGACAATACAATGTACGTTGCAATTACAACATATGGGCTGAAGATTTCTTCGGTTTCATAGAAAGATCTATTTTTGTCTTTGAAACCGAAATAGGCTTAGCTTTCTCAGTTTCGTTGAAGAGGAAGAGCTCATATCAGAATTCTTGTACTAGGAACGTTTACCTGTACCAGTAGGTCTCTTTGATTACCAGCCTTCCTTTCAAGAACCCTTTGATTCTAAACCAAGTTCGGCTTCTGGCGGATAGAAATGATAGTTTGAAGTCTTCGGTACGTAGTATCCTTCGCTGTTGTACAGTTTTTGGTATTGGGAGGCTTTTGAAACGCATCTGACTAGTGTTTGAATCTTAGTTGTAACAACCTGATAGAAATGACTGCTTCAAGTCTTGCTTGTTATCCTTCACTACTGTGCGGTTGGTAGGTTTGGGTAGGTTTTTGAAACACGTCCACTTGAATGTTAGTAACAATTTTATTCAGTCGGAGGTTTGTAACTTTTTTTCACCTGCTTCAAAATTTAGCGAAAGTCCTTTGTAAAAGAAATAGTTATTTTTAATGACAAGCTGTCTATCTTTTTCCCATCTGTTCCAAAATCTCATTTGTTTGATAAGTACTCTTCCATTTTCACGCCTTTTCACTTTTTAGTGAGAACTAACTGATTTACAAATTAAAAGAAAGAGTAATGATAACTTTTTGCACAACTTTTTGGACTCATCAAATTCAATGTTTCTAATCAATTTTATCGCACTTTAAAAAAATTTCAATGTTTAATGAGTGTCTATATATCTGATAAAGACACGGCTAAACTTTACTTACATTCTTTTAGACCTTAATAACCTCAAATCTAAATATTAGTGCAAGAATGAGTTGATCTATATCAGAGATTTTGAGGCCGTTCAAAAAACTCGCTGTCGTGTATAATCAGGTTTGAAAACTCTCGGCTTCGCCCGGGTTTTTAAATCGCCTCGAATTTTCAATCTTGATAATACACTCCTGCTCGTTTTTTAAACATTACTTAAAATAATAAAAATCCTTAAAGATGCTAATATGATTTTTAAAGCATATTGTAGCTGGCAATCACGTGACAATGGGTGTATTTGAGCGGATGAAAAAAATTATTGCAGTGAGCATATGGAAAAATGTATTTTTCCAAGCTGACTATGGGGGATGGAAACTGCTTTATAATAATGGAACAGACAATACACATGTTATTTTTGATCGAACTAAATGTCGAGTCGGGGCTGGCTACTTTTTTTTCAGTCTTGATATGATAGTTTTTTACGATTTGTAAGGGCCAAATAAATATTTTATTTGCAAAATCAGTTTTATTTTATTTATTATTAATAAATTGAACAAAGAATGAGCAATTCCAGAAAAATACAGAAACCAAGGACAAACAGTAAAAATAAAGAATATTGTTAAGCTACACGCCCGTCAGTTGCGGCATCCTTGAGCTGAGGAGGGTGACAATCCTATTCTTTGATAAATTATAGACCAATTCATGGGAACTGAATGTTAAAAATTTATCTCTCTTTTTAACAAGAGCAATTCCTCAAAACATGTTCATATTAAAATCTCGTTTAACATACACCCCTCTAAGTTAACCCTCTTACAAGGAAACAATGCTCCACGAGTTGGAATTAGTACTTACTAGACTCACTCACTCGGCTGGATTGAAACCACATTTGGAAAGGACTAGGAGTTAGCCACTCTTTTCAATAAATTCAAAGGTAATTGATTGACATTTTTCTCTTAAACTATGTGTTCTTCTCGTTGAAAACTGGTTTGTGAGAATGATTTTAGGCTGAATTAACGTATCAATAAGAATAATGAAAGAAGCTGATCATGAATTGCGATAGGCCATTTGCGAGTTCCAAAAATGAAATTCTCCCTTTTAAAACGAGGCTAAATGCACAACCTTTCTTGAGAAAATGACCGGATTATTTGCATGAGAATAAAAAACATTTTCATATCAATGGTTGTGCACTTAGCCAGGCTTGAGGCGTCGCTTAATAATAACTTTCAGAAAAGGGGAAAACCGGGCATAACTTGACTCGGCCATATAACTATCTTCAGGCCAATTCAATTCAGTTCTGTGAACATTTATACAAGTTATGTTACAAATAAAAGAAAAAAAAAAAAGGAAATTTGAGTAACAATTAAAGCTAAGAAGAGATAATGTATATATGTGTGGGGTGTCCTGAACGTAGCAGCTTTCAAGATCAGTAGACATCGCCACGTTGTCAAATAAATGGCATTAGAGAACAATAAATCAAATTTATTCACGACTAGGTCACGGTAGCAGGAATAATTTTAAGCTTAGAGGATTCTTATAATCCTCTTCGTATAATATTTTTCACAGCTCGTCGCAGTTCCCTTATTCTCCAGCAATACACAAGCGGATTTATAAAAGAGTTCATGAAAACGGCTGTTGATGAATAGTAGTAGGCAATCCTCACTTCTCTCGTGTCTCCAACAAAAAGCAAGTCAATGATTACCACCGCAGTGAAAGGGAAATAGAAAATTATGAACAGGCCGTAAATATACAGCACTGTGACAGCTGATTTTCTGCATTTTAGTACGTTCACTGAGTTGGCTCGAAGATGGCTGATAGCCTCACTTTGTCTGTTTATCTGGCGCTGGTGTCTTCGAACAATTTCGAATATTTTTAAGGTGCTGATTGTTATAACTAAAAATGTGAGGAAAATGATAACCAGAGGGATAATATACCATTCATAACTCATCCAAAACCTCACGACACTAATTGTAATAGACAGCATCCAGAAAAAAAGGGTGGCTTGAAATACTCGAGGAATGGTGACAATCGTGTTGTATCGTAAATGAAGAGTTAATGCTAGAAGTCGGTCAATTGACACCGCAGATAAAATGAGAAAAGAGACGCCAGCTGTCGTCCAACCTGATAAAGACAGAAGCGTCTTTAATGTGCAGAACGCAGCAAAATTCTTCCTTATTTCGGAAATATTATATGCTGCAAAAAATGGCTGGCATATCAGACCGACAAGTAGGTCTGAACCTGCTAGAAGACCCAAAAGGATGAACGATGGCGAATGAAGATCTCGATATTTTGCAATTGTAAATACAATCAGAAAGTTCCCAGAGAATGTAACCAAAGATAAGAGACAATTGAGGATACATGTTACAATAGTTGTGACGAAAACTTCTTCCGTTTCATAGAAATTCATAGATTTGTCGTCATCGAAGAAACAGTCTATGCTAGTACTGACAGAATTATTCATGATGGCCATAGCCTGCTGTCCTGACACTTAACACAAAGTTTCTCGAAAGTCGTTATGTTGACGAACTATATGCCAACTGCGTCTTTCTAAAATCTGTCTTTCGTTTAACCAAGTTAAGTTAATCACCCGCAGTTAAAGCTCCCTTGTTACAGTTGCACTGAGCATTTCAGTGTCAGCCAGTCCTTCAAATTAACTTAGTAATACACATACTCGAAATTTTAAAGTAAGAAGATTTCGACCAATTTCTATTAGCTTGCACTTTATTAAGAACCGGCATATTTACAAACTAAGATCATAATGGATTTTTTTAACAATATATGTTTGCGGGTCATGTTACCATCGGCTGCCCTGCACTAATTCATGTTTACCATCCTTAAACTTGGTGTCAAACGGGCAGCCGCTCCTTTCTCCATTAATCTGTCAAAACAATAGTCAGGAGGACCAGAGAGACAGCTAAAACGCCTGGATATTACATGCGCAATGTGATAAAATAGAGTATTTAAAATGTTAACTGCTAAAGAAGAAGCATCACTTAATTAACGTTCCTTTAACTAAATACTGTCGCTGATGCAAGGCAAATAAGAATATTCAAAGCATGAATTTAGCGGTTTTTGAGCGATGGTTTTCAAATGCAAGAGTCAACTAGAAAACGTCCCGTATTATTATATAGGAGATTAACGTTTCATGAAGTAAACGCGAATAAGAAATTCGTGTAAATTTAGGGACGTTATTTTCGTGAACGCTAATTTCCGCCACCGGAATTTCCATAATTTAACGTCAGTATCATGGAAAAATGTTATACCTGCTTGAGGTGGAGAGATACTTTCGTTTGCCAGTGCGTCGAGGAAAATGTTTAATCTTGATACGAGATAATGATTTTCTGTTTGTTTGGTGTCCTTGATACATTAAAATTACCATGGCCTCAATCATGGCCTCAAGTCTTAGAGTGTCCCTAATAGGGTTTTTCAATCCCGTAATCCCGACCCAAAATTTCGAACCATCCCGTAACCCAATGGTTATTTTTGGCATTCCACCTTCCTCGCATGCTTTTAATCCCGAATCTCGCCAGAATTTTCGTTTCAAATCCCGAATCCCGAGTTTCAAATAAGGGAAATCTCGTATTCCGAAGAACTTATCGGGGACCCTTGTCTTAATCTCAAGATAAAATAAAACGTCTCTTGTGTTTGGTTGAATCGACCCAAAGACATTGAGGAAAATATTTCAAACTGCACGATATTTCATAAAATTCGTGTCTGACACTTACATCATATTATTTATCGTCTTATGACAACCAGGCTTTAACCGATATTTGCTCAAATGTAGAGCATTTTCATCCCCCTTCCCCCCCCACCCCGTGGCTACGTACAGGTGTGCTTTCGCAATTTGTAATATTGCTTGTACTTTGTGATACCTGACGCAGTTTGTAATAAACCGAGTCGCACTTTGTAATAATAACTGTCCATCGCCCTTTGTAATAAACTTAACTTCGCAAAAGAAGATCGAGTTAAAGCGTTCAAATATATCCATTGAGAGTCCAAGGTTTTTATTTCTTGAACAAACACAACCAAAACTCACCAGATTGCTTAGAGTGGTGAGTTTTTGTCACCACTGCGCATGAGCCAGTAATCACTATTGCCATCGAGTTAATCAGTTTTCGGAAAGTAAGTAACAACAGAATATACTTCGGAGCCAATCAGCATACTTACTTAGTTTTCCGAAAGTGAGTAAGTAACAATAGAGTATACTTCGGAGTCAATAACAATATTTTCCAACCTTTCGTCGATGGTCCCATCCTCGGAGACCCAGGGGCAGTCAGTCGTGTTGGGAGAAAGGGTGCGACGAAAGTTTTCAAGTACGGACGAAAGAGCCCCTGGGTACCGACTCTCACCAAGCTATTTCCAGAAATTCAAGCGGATGCCGACATCCTGATTGGGCACAAAAAATGCTTTGTATTATTTTGCCTAATCGGCGAACAGTTTCTCTTGAGTTCTTTTCGTGAGTTCGTACACGACGGCTATTGTTTCGATCACGGCTTGTCTGGCTCATGCTCCAAACAGTGACCAAAGAACTGCACGCAGCCAGGAAACTATCAGTTTGATATAAAATCCTCATCCGATTTCAAAATACTGTCTGCCCGAAAACTAATGACGCTTTTCCGAAAATACAAGCTTGAGCTTACGACAAGTATTCACGCTTGCATCGGTCACGTCTTGCGTAAATGTTAGGGAATTTTTAAGAGATACCACGACGGCTGACAACCACGAAAACATCGTATGGAAAAGAGAATTCACATTTTTTCAGTTTCTATCGTGATTATTCCAATTCGCTTACGTTGTCAAATGCAAGCGAACTCTTCTGGAGCTGAATTTCTATCAACCATATCCAAGTTCATGAAGAGAATGAATTTTGTCATTGCTTGTTTAAGTCCTTCACAAAACATGAAATTAGGCATTTTCACGGGTAGTCGTGGAGTTGACGGCAAAGAAATGTACAAAAAAGTGTGATGCACGTGCAAAGTTGCTGTTTTGCCTTGTCAAGCTATTGCTTATTTGACTTTCTGGTCGCCGCCGCATCTTTAATTTCCCATTATTTACGATACATTGTGATGAGTCAAAAACAGAATATTCTCGGTGCAAATTAAATTGCTCCTGCAGATAGCATTCCAAACGTTTTTTTCGACTCATCGGTAGTTCCTTCGTTTCTGGTTAGGAAAGAAGAAAATAAAAGTTTCCCTTGCTCGCAAAAGCTTGGTGAACGAACCGGGAAAGTGTGGCAAGAGAATAGCCGTCGTGTACGAACTCACGAAAAGAACTCAGGAGAAACTGTTCGCCGATTGGGCACAATAATACAAAGCATTTTTTGTGCCCAATCAGGAGCCAGTATCCGCTTGAATTTTTGGAAATAGTTCGGTGAGAGTCGGTACCCAGGGGCTCTTTCGTCCGTACTTGGAAAACTTTCGTCGCGCCTTTTCTCCCGACCCGACTGACTGCCCATGGGTCTCCCAGGATGCGATGGTCCTCGATGACATACGAAATGCTCGGCTGCCTCGTGGTCTGCTTTGATCGCTAGTGTAACCGAATGAAAAGGCAATGAAGTCATCATTTCCAAGAAGCGTACCTTCATTTCTCATATTCAAAATAAGTCCAAAAACTACGATTTTCTCCTCTCCAAATCAACAAACATCAGCATCGGTACTTTGTGTTATGAAATTTTGGCGTTAGTTCACGGGATCATGTTTCACCAGGATGTTCATTTTCCAGGCAAATGACCAGGAACAAAAAAAATATATTGGAAACCGTCCAGTGGTGGAAACCAAGAAATTGAAATGTTATAAAAGACTAATATATAGAGCGATTTTCGTATGACCTTGAAATGAAAACGCGCGAACAAAACAGAAACAACAAACGAACGGAAATAGAGCGATTTGATTGGTGTATCGAACGGATACAAACGCACCTGGCTTTTGGTTGGTTAAGCGAACGCTCGGGTAAACAAACTTCATGCCCGAAGAACTTTCTAGAAATTGCTTTGAAGTCATACTGCAACACGATTGGTCAATCGAACAATGCCTTCTCCATATAAGGGTTTTCTTTGGCGGGAAAACGAAGAGTCCATGTTTTGTTCTTTCCATCCATTGGCTGATAAAACAAATAACAAACACTTACGGAAACCTTTTTTCAAGGTCATACGAAAATCGCTCTAAACAATTTATCCAAGTCTCCGGTCTTTATGGCTCACAGTTTCTGAGTTATTTGCCGAAACGTTTCACGCATCTTTGTAGAGCTTTGAATGGAGACGTCCATTCTCGTCGTTACATATTAAGCCGAGTGGCTCTGGGGACGAGAATGGGAGACGTCGTATTGGTGTACCGTTTTGGTGCACCAATATGACCACCGGAAATCAACAAAAACATCTGGTTCATTTTTTCTATGAAAACTCTTTCTTTTCACTCCAGAACTAGCATACGTGCGCATAAACATATCTTCTAATACTTGAAATGGTTATAGTGCTGAAAATCATGAGGAGAGACTTTTTCTCAACGAGGCAGCCTTCCTATTTTGGTGTCACGCACTGTGAAAACTCGGAAGTTCAAATTGCTGTTTTTTTCGAAATAAAACATGCTACGGGAGTGGAAACTTGAACAAAGATTCACTTTTTGTTTATCTTCAACCTAGTGTAAGGGACCGATCGTTTATTACGTCCCGGGGGGGGGGGGGGGGGGGGGCGGTGGTTTTCAAAAAAGTGTAGTGCTTCAAAACTGAACCCCCCAAAAATATTTTGTGGTAAAAATTATACCCCCCTTCCCAATTCTTGTTTGAAAAATGTACCCCCCCTCCTGAGGAGGCCATAATTCTCTCCGTCCTTCCGTAGACAGATTTTTTCTCTTTTTTCATTTAATATCTCGTTTATCTTTTCTCTCGTTTATTGCTTGTATTATTTTACATTGTTTAAAATATTAAAGTTTAGCTGTTTGTGTCTATGCATGAAATTGTTGTCGTTTTTGCTTTTTGAAATTTGATAGACTTGTAGGTGGTCTAGTTAGGGTATTGTTGATAAGGCCCTGGGTACGAGGCTTGGTTACATAGCATTCAATATGGCTACTTCCAAAACATACCGAGATGTATTTGAAGTGAAGGTGTTGCTGAATTGGCAGGAGAAAAGGTCGGAAGTTCGAGAAAAGTCAAACAACCCTTTCCTCGGGACCTGAAATCGCGACAAATTCTTTCCTTTTCCCCAACCACGGGATCGAGGATAGATCACTGACGTCAAATTCCCTAGACTGCTGTTGCTGTGTCATAAAATTTGACCCCCCTCATGTTTCTTACCAGAAAAAATTTACCCCCCAAAAAGGAGCTTGTTTTAAAATTGTACCCCCCCTCCAAAACCACCGCCCCCCCTGACACGTAATAAACGATCGGTCCCTAAATACGAATTCGTAAAACCTTGCCTGCGTTGAGGACGCCCTGAATCTTCTGTAGAGAACTATACAAATGGTTTAGACGATGCTTGGACCGCCTGTAACGCAGGCTAGTAAAACCCCGTTATTTTGACTTTACAACTTGATGACGTCACTGAAGTAAGGAAACAGATCTAGAATATTTTTCGAGTTTTTGTTCTTTAAAAGTTCTATGTACGTGATGTTTCTGTTTTACAATTTATCGACTTCAAAGCGCGGCCAAGGTATAAATTTCTGAGGTTGCTCTTCAGTAGGTCTGGCGAGTCTTCCCACACAATGTCACGAAAGATGGCAAACGTCTTACGAAAATCTTCTTTCAATACGGCTGCAAAGGAGACTAGACCATTTGCAGCGCATCGTATAAAGGACATGTGGGAGTGACTACGTGTCCCGCGTTGACCTTTCGCTATCATTTCTATCGTCACGCAAAAAAAAAGGTAACATTGCCGATGTGTTGATCATTCTTCATCATTTGACGAAGTTGCACGCATCCATGGGAAAGGTTAAAAATTCGTTTAATGACACGAATCCCTGAGAAACGTTGCAATGCATTTTAAGAATTCAAATACGTTAAAAAAGCATTTTGCTATTCAGCAGTAGTCACACGCGATTCTGGAGCGCCTAATTTTTTTATAAGCGTCATCAACGAACTGAGCATTAAAGTTTAGTTCAGTGGTCGGTGGAGGGATTATTCTGTTTCGAAGAAGTCTTTATAAACAATTTTCGAATACGATTTTTCAAATAAAACAATTTGGCGCACTTAAGATTCATTTTTGTTGGCGGAGGTAGGGTATGGTCTAGAGCCTTATCTGATACTGAATCTCCCTAAAAAAGCCATTTGAGTTTATTCATAACTTATAATTGCAATTAAGCACTTGCACTCCTGTCTAGCTCACATTTTACTTCAGTAAATAGTCGCATCAACTAATTTTGCCGACTTGTTTATTTAAAATGTGAGTCACATTTGCTAATGACGAAGTTGGAGAGTGACGCTACTTGATCAGGAAAAGGCGCCAGCTGGGCTTACTGAAATACTACGTGACTCGACTTTTATCGTCGTGGCAAAATTTTCTAGTTTAATGTTTTAGTACTTCTACTTTTCAAAGCAAGAAATGACTGATTTATCAATATATTTTGAAAGTAACTTCAACTCATCAGTTCATAACCAAATGTACTTTGTGTTCAATGTAGTCAATGTAGTACGAATCAGGGTTCTTGCGAAAACCAGAAAACGCAGTCCCGAAAACTCGTTTCCACAAACACCTACAAATAACTTCAGCATTATTTATTACAAAGCTAGTTTGTACTCCTTTTTTTATTCGATTATGTAACGACCAGTTTACTGTCCCAATAGAAAAATTCCGAGTTTTTAAGCGCCAGTCCTTGTAACGTTGAAAACCCTCCCTTCGTTCAGACTAAAGAGTTCTTAACTTTATACGGCGAACATTCACAACTGCTCAGTAGTCTCAAGTAAGAATGAACTTCAAAGGGTTTTGTTTAAATCTTTTTGTGTTACGAGTCTAGTTATTCCTTTCTGAGCACATTTTTCACAGCACGTCGTATCTCACTGATTCGCCAACAGTACACAACTGGATTTAAAAAAGAGTTGATGAAAACAGCAGTTACCGCATAGTCATAGGCAATCCTTAATGTTCTTGTGAGTCCAAAAAATGAGTCAATGATCAGCACTATAAGAAACGGAAGATAGAAAATCCAGACCAAGCCATAGATATAAAGCACTGTCACAGCCGATTTTCGGCACTTAAGTACGTTCACTGTGCGGTTTGCTTGAAGAGGGCTGGCGGCCAGAGTTTGGCCAGTTATTTGGGGTGTCTAGAAAACTCAGACCTCGAAAACTCAGACCTCAGACCTCAGACCTCGAAAACTCAGACCTCGAAAACTCAGACCTCGAAAACACAGACCTCGAAAACTCAGACCTCGAAAACACAGACCTCGAAAACTCAGACCTCGAAAACTCAGTACACATTTGATGAAAACAGTCGCATGTGCTTATTTTCCCTACAGTTTTTTACTACTGGTGTGCCGACTTTGCTTTCTTCTGCCGTTTCATGTTTATCTATATCTATTGCTAGACTGGCAACAAGAACAGGCAACAGTCAAACTGTTGATCTAGAATCTATGATTGCGTGATGGAATGTCTCAGTCTTTGAAATTTATTTCTTTGTTTTGAATAAAAGCAACATAAAATATATGGACTGAGTAGTTTTGGTGGTGTGAAGGAGATTGTTCGGAAGGCCCTGCACTTTTCTTTAAAAAAAGAGAGAACGAAAGAAACAGTAGTCTCCTTCGCAGCCGCTTTTAGGCTCGTCACGTCACGCAACCGCCTCCTCACAGTGGGGAGGAGGGTTGCGTGACGTGACGAGCCTAAAAAGGGCTGCGAAGGAGACTAGAGAAACAGAGAACGTAGAGGAAGTTTTAGATATGACACATCATCTTTATTTGCGACTACATCTGACTCCACATCGGGTCACAATGACTTGATACATCCGGAGTGGCAAATTGTGACACGCAAATTGTCATTTTACAGTTTTAAAAAAACAAACACCAGTAAATGAACAGCAACAATAACGATGAAATTCATGAAATTGCAGTTTATCAACACTTGAACGGCCGCTTTGCCCATTCTTCAGTCCTTTTTCGATTAACTAGTTTGTTACTATTGAGTTATTACATTAGTGGGAAAACCATCGTCATGGAAGTAAAGTTGTTATTGTTTTACTACGTTATAAACAAGAAATAGACCACATCGAAAACATCGCGGCACAATCCAATCTTAAATTACAGAGTATGCATGGAACAGAACCTTGATTTCAGAAAGTGAACGTTATGAAGAACACAATCCCCAAGCGTAAACGTAAAATTAACCTCGATATAACGAATAAATGTCAGCATGTGCTAAAATAAGAGCCAAACAGACTAACAAGGAAAAAATTATGGGTACAGTAGTTTTTTAGCAGTTTTGTTAGCCTGTTCTTGACTTTCTACTGCTGTTGCTATGTATAGCTCGGTAGTGAAATGTTCTTACAATAATTTTTCAGATCCGAAAATGCTGCGTTTTGTAAATTAATAGTAACTTTACCTGGATATAAGGAACATTTTGGTAGTTTTCCAGAGAATTAAAAAAATGGAGGTGTTCTATATAACGAACCCTCGATATAACGAACGAATTTCCCAAGTCTCTTGGCGATGTTACACGAGAATATTCGCAACGACGTTTTTAAGCGTAAAACTAAAACAGCGTTGCAACATCGATGCGACATTGTTTAAAACAGCATTTAACCTAGATCGGCATGTCTGAAGTCGTTAACTTTGAAACAAAAAGCATGACAAAAACGAAAATTTCTACAAAAACTGAAGTAGGAAAGTGCTGATGTATTTGCTGTAAGTGAGTAAAGATTTTTTACCCATTTAAAGATGTACCAAAAAGCATTTAACGAAAAAATATTTGTCCACTATAAACTGCGGAAGGGTTATGTTTAGAGCAAATACTCGGTTATACCTGATTGTTTCCTGGTTTATTGGGAACCAAAACTCGAATGGACGGATGTCTCGTTATATTTCGCAACTACCAGCTTATTACTGACAGACAAACAAACCTGGGAGATTATTAGATAAGCTGAACGATATCACATCACCGGTTCGTAAATAGCAAAATCACTGAGGTGATTATTGCACCATTATAGATTTCATATATTTTATATATATTTGTATTTTTATATAGTTTTGTTATCTCTAATGTATGATTTCAATCTTCACAAGCACTGCATGGGAATGTTCTAAGTTACAAGTTGTTGGGACCTCAAGTACAAGCAAAGTAATACTGCCTACTTCGTCTGGACGATGCAGCCATCCGCTATCTTACTAAGCAGTTAAATGTCCTGCGATCAATCGTTATTTATGATTGCATTGCGCCGCGATGTTTTCGATGTAGTCCCGGCCATTTCCCGTTTATAAAGTAGTAAAACAATAACAACTTTACCGTAAATCCTCTATTAAGCCCCCCCTCTCAAATAAGCCCCCTCCCTCTAATAAGTCTCCCCCCTTTTCAGGGCAAGAAAGTTAATAAGCCCCCCTCTCTATTAAGCCCCCCCTCCCCACCCCCAATTATTCTTCACTAATAAATGATAGGCTGTATTAATCAATCACGACCGCAAAACTTCGTGTGGACTGATCCAGGATGGTTTATTACCAACTGGAAGTTTGGATTTCATTCTGATCCTCGGCTGCATGACTTAAAACTTCTTGTACTTGAGCTTTTCCACTTTGTATTCTAGTTCTTTATGGAAAACTGATACCATCGTCGTTTAAAAAAGGACTGAAGAATGGGCAAAGCGGCCGTTCAAGTGTTGATAAACTGCAATTTCATGAATTTCATCGTTATTGTTGCTGTTCATTTACTGGTGTTTGTTTTTTTAAAACTGTAAAATGACAATTTGCGTGTCACAATTTGCCACTCCGGATGTATCAAGTCATTGTGACCCGATGTGGAGTCAGATGTTTAGTCGCAAATAAAGATGATGTGTGATATATTAAACTTCCTCTACGTTCTCTGTTGCTCTCGTTCTCTCTTTTTTTAAGAAAAGTGCAGGGCCTTCCGAACAATCTCCTTCACACCACCAAAACTACTCAGTCCATATATTTTATGTTGCTTTTATTCAAAACAAAGAAATAAATTTCAAAGACTGAGACATTCCATCACGCAATCATAGATTCTAGATCAACAGTTTGACTGTTGCCTGTTCTTGTTGCCAGTCTAGCAATAGATATAGATAAACATGAAACGGCAGAAGAAAGCAAAGTCGGCACACCAGTAGTAAAAAACTGTAGGGAAAATAAGCACCATGCGACTGTTTTCATCAAATGTGTACTGAGTTTTCGAGGTCTGAGTTTTCGAGGTCTGTGTTTTCGAGGTCTGAGTTTTCGAGGTCTGAGTTTTCGAGGTCTGAGTTTTCGAGGTCTGTGTTTTCGAGGTCTGAGTTTTCGAGGTCTGAGTTTTCGAGGTCTGAGGTCTGAGGTCTGAGTTTTCGAGGTCTGAGTTTTCTAGACACCCAGTTATTTGGCGTACGTGTCTTCGAACAATTTGAAATATTCGTATAGTACTAAACGTTATAATAAAAAATGTGATAAAAAAGGCGACAATCGGGATTAAATACCATTCCTTGGTCATCCAAAACCTTATAACATTCATTACAATGCACAGAATCCATAAAGCAAAAGCGCTTTGGAATACGCGAGGCACGGTAACAATTGCTTTGTATCGTAAATGGAGGGTAAGAGCTAGTAGACGATCAACGGACACTGCTGTTAGCACAGCAAGTGTTGCGCCAGTTGTTATCCAACCTGATAGAGATTGAAGCATTTTCAAATTACAGAACGCAGTAAAACTCTCCTGGAGTTCGGCTATTTTATATGCCACAAAGAGCGGTTGACAAATCAAGCCAACAAAAGCATCCGAAGCTGCCAGGCAACCCAAAAGAATGAACGATGGCAAATGATGAAGATCTGGGGTTTTTCTAATCGTGAATAAAACCAGAAAGTTCCCGAAACATGTCGCCATAGAAAATGAACAGTTGAGAATACACGTTACAATATTTGTGATGAAAAGGTCTTCCTTTTTATCGAAGGTGATGGACGCGTCTTCAAAAAAGAAACATATTTTGTCTGTTTCTTTCATGGCCAAGAACGTTTATTGTCCACAAACAGGACGAAGGTGCATGGCGACAGTTGTTCAGTTGTTGTTTTAGTGAGCGGATGTTAATTTCTCTAATCCCTTTCTTCAAACTAAGCCAGCCTTCTAGCTAACAGCAGTGAAACTGAAGATATTTCTTAAAAGCTCTTCCATCTTGGCAAGCAAAAGCTATAAACTATAGTTTACAGATGGAAGTACTCATTTACCCCGTCAGCCCCATGCATTGCAAGTAAATTTGCATGAAAAATTATATTCCAAGGTACACTTTGGATAAGATCTTGACTGAACTAACCGCCATTTCACTGACAATGTTAAGCATTTAAGTGACCCAGATATTTGCACTCATTATGACAGTGACATTTATGATTGGCTATTTGACACTCCGCTACGAGGACCACCCGTTATCTTAGTTACTTCCCGTGAGCAAATAAATAGCCGTTACAGAGGCAGCTGCAATTTTGGCGTGACAGGAGGAACCACTGGGCGGCTTTAAACTAATTAATTTTGTGAATCTAAGCTTCTGTTTCTTTTTTTCTTCTTTAGATTGTAAGTTAAACTGGGGACAAAGAAGGACTTTTATTGAGAACTTCTACTTTATTTTATGTTAAGTATAGATTAGAGTAGTTTGGAGGGTTGTATAACATAAAAAGTAGGTCGAGTTTGATCGTCCGGGTGAACGTAGTCCTGAATAGGACTGTTGTTGTTGACAGTGACCGACGTTTCGACAACCTGTGCGGTAGTCATCTTCAGAGTCAAAGTGAGTTGTATCACGTCAGTAGATGGTATTATATACTACCGCACAGGTTGTCGAAACGTCAGTCACTGTCAACAACAACAGTCCTATTCAGGACTACGTTCACCCGGACGATCAAACTCAACCTACTTTTGAAATGACTCCTCGGTTCAAACCTTTCACAGTTGTATAACATAAATAAGGAACTTTATTATTCATTCAAAATATTTCTCCTTTTCTGATTGGCCAACATCTCTCGCGTTATTCATCATAACCAGCTGCTGTCGACCAAATTTGGAAGAATGACGTCAATCGTGCGGCAAAATTGCCAGATTATTGAATGGTTAACCGCGAAGATCTGGGGAAAAGGTTGAATTATTTTGGTAGTGAATACACAATGGCGGAACATTTCACTCGTTTCACGAGGAAGCAATAGGTGAACTGTTAGCTAAAAACATAGCAAGAACAGCAAGAAGTCACCTCGACGGACGACATCTACTATTTGGAGAATTTTATATTTGCAGGACTCAACAATTCTTTATCTCCTAAACTCGGAAGGTGTTATCCACCGAGGTCTTGCGGCCTCGGCGGATAACACCCTCCTCGACCTCCATAATTCTTCAGATGATACTCAGCCCCATTGAATAATCCAAATAATATGAGTCGATCTTGAATCAAAGCCAACGGAAAAAGAAATGGAAAGAGCTACATTGTATCTGAGGTCATATTAACTAGGCCAGAATTCAATAGAGCGGATTATAAAAAAAAACAAAATTTCCTATGACGTCATTGCTCTCACGTTGGTAGCTGTTATCCTGGGCTGATTGTTAACAGAGCATATCAGTAATCATTGATCACACTAAGAGACAAAAAGTTGGGTCCCTCGTACAGCCATACCCCAGGTGTGAATGTGCGAATACCTTGGGAATTTTTGGTGGGGGTGTGCCGCCCAGTTCTCTAAATCCTGACCCTTTATACTCCGACTAAAAAATGTTATTTTCCACACCCGCTTTCAGATCTTTCAGACCTGGTATATATGTAGAAATGAAGTCGTTATTTTTAGACTAGAGCTCAAGCAAAAGATTTCTTAAAATAAATTTCGAATTCGCTGATTACTCTTTCTTTCTGATTCATTTGGAATTGAAAGGATAAATACGTTCATACACCTCCGTGGTTTCCTCTGAAACCACACCCAATTCCAGACAAAAACGAGCAAAATCTACACCCGTTTTCAGACCAGAAACGGCGCAAAAACCCTACCCTTTGGGGCGGTACATACCTATCTGGCTTATATAAGGGAATGCCCCTCTCCCCCAGGGGCGAATACCCAGTCCGGTGGGAAGTGACGGGGGATACCCGTAGTTTAAAAGCGGAATGCAATCAACTCCCTCCCTCTCAATTGAAAGCTTCCGAAGACCGACTAGTCCCTACAACAAAGAGCTAGAGTTTGCCACTGAGCCTGCGGATACAGCCGTCGAAGAGCGAGGAGAGACAAGAATTTTGCCGGTTAAGTTGCAACCGGCCGTTTAGACTTGCTCACAGACCAGAAAACCAAGCGAACGACTTTAAGAAAGTCTACCGGCCGTTGTGCAGTTGTTTTCTTTAATATGATCACAGGTACCCCAAGGTCAGTAGTGAAGATCGTTGCCGCATAACAGAAATATTAGAGAGCTTAAGCAAAGACGTTTTTGAGCGACGCACGTCAACCGGAAGTGAGGTCTTCTCCCTTACTATATGCCTTGACGCTAAGAACTTAGTATTGATAAGTTTCTTTTCTCTTATAAGGAAGATTTACCTGAAAGTTTCAACCAAACCACCGCCCAATGATGCAAAACGTCCACTTCCGGTTGACGTTCGTCGCTCAAAAATGCTGTTGCTTAAGCTCCCTATTAGGCTGATTTAGCAACAGGACGGGAACGTCAGTTGACGACGGGAAAGCGCGCGGAAAGGACTAAACACGACTTCCGGTGCCCAATTTGCCGCTCTGCCATTGGTCAAGCTAGTTGTTTGATTTGCGCGCGCCGTTGTCAACTGACGTTCCCGTTCTGTTGCTAAATCAGCCTAATATTAATAAGGGTCTGTATGGAGATTTAAGTGAGCCTTATTTAGGGGTGAAAAATAGAAATACCGACACATCAAAATTTCGTACCTTGTCTCCTTGTCTAAATTTATGGTGTTTTCTTAGCATTTTCGGCCGTTTCAGGGCGATTGTGCTACAGCTAAAATAAATTACGATCCAGGGTATAACAAAGAATCTATATGTACATGTATTGTAGCTATGAATGGAAGATAGATCAATATATAAATTATATACGATTATCTAGTCCTATACACAGTATCGAGCATAATGATATAACAAATTAATTACACTAACTGAACATTACTAACACTATCCATTATCTGCTCGTTTTGTTTCTATACACTTATTTTGTACATTATTATTTTTAAAAACGCCTCTGAAATAATATCGCACAACAGGAATCTCGTTACCAGAATAAGTAAGCTGCTTGGCACTTTTCATTTTATACCCAGAACAAAGCTAATTTCTCTAAAACCTGCAGAGGTAGTCGTTGTAGCTCGTATACAAGTAATAAACTCAATTAAATAAATAAAAAAAGTTTAAAAAACCATGGCCATCAAAATTCGGAACACATCTCAAACTTTGTAAGAATAATAATACAAAAGAAAAAGAGCCGGGTGAAAGTAATACAAAAGATGTCTCCTTTGAATCACAAACCCCCAGATAAAAAATCCATCAGGGGGGGAGGAGTACCGCCCGAGGTCCAACCTCTTACCCTTTGGCGATTTTAACAGGCAAATATGAAAAAAGGACATTAAATTTCCCGATTCAAGCGAACAAAAATGGAGCTTACCAGTAAACCAGTTAACAATTTGTGTTTGTAAATACCTCTTGTTGCTATTACATGTTAATTGTAATTGTAATTTTCTAAAAATACGTTCATGCATTCCCTCTAAAGCCATTACCGAATTAAGACCAAAATTGGAAAAGTCTATACCCGTTTTCGCAGATCAAGACGGCGCAAAACCCATTCCTTTTGGGGTGGCACATACCTATAAGGCAGCACCCCCCGGGTGCGGGTAGCCTTTCATATACCGAGAGCCTGAAAAAGGAATCCCTTTCCGGGGGGAAAACCGTGGAATTTTCTATCACGGAATTTAAAAATACAGCTATTACATGAAAAGTCTTTATACTGTCTGGGGAAGTGAAAGGATCTCAAGTTGATGTTTCAAACACAACTGCATTACGACGTTCTTTGGCCGTCTTTGTGTCATCTTTAGATATAACTTTCGTCTCACCATGATTGATGGTGTGGAATTCTTTATTAGGAATTCCTAGCTTACGAAGTCTCTCGCTGAGCGCCTTTGGTGGGTCAAGATAATGCTGATCAAATACAAAGGAAGAAATAAAAGAAAGATGAGCAAAATAAATCTAGCTGGATGTTCGAAATTTGAGTATTTGAGTATTTTGAGTATTTTAGTCATGATGAATTTTAATATTGCATAATGATTGATGCATTTTATCTTTTGTAAAAAAAAAATTTTTAACGTCATTACTTTTACTTTAATTTCATCTTACTTAGTTAGGAGTCTTGCGTGATGGCAACCCCGTTGCAGGACTATAAATGTTTGAATAAAGGTTGAATAATGTCACTGCCTCAAAGTATTTCTCGTTCAACCAGAATTTCTTGTATACTTCAAATCTCTAATCTTTAATCAAGGTAATTGCCAATAGCGCTTATGCTAGTCCGGCAATACTGTCTCCAAAGTAGCTAATTTTATGAAGGGGACGACGACTGCTTTTTTTCCTCTTCTCGTTCTACTTCTTTCCTTTTTGTTCAGTAGTTTAACGTTTCGGCATATTTATTTCTAGCGCAATTTTCAATAGCCAAGATTTCAGATACTTTTGAGCAACATCACCCGAATCCCACATGGTGACATCGCCAGATTCCTCGTCCAGTTCATGAGGACAATCCGGTCCAAATCTTTCTACTCTTGTGCTCCAAAAACCCGAATAGGTCCCACGAGAGTCTTCGTTATGAGTTTGCCCTCAAAGACTCCCTCCTCCTACTTTTGGAGTATAGATATAAGCCCCAGGGGGAGGGGGGTACTCGATATATCCTTGGGTGGGGAGGTGCGGCCCAGCTCCTCATACCCTGACCCTGTTTAAGACAAAAATCGATACCCTGATTAAGAAAAAAATTGATAAAATCGATACCCTGTTTAAGACAACAATCCTGAAAAACATACCCTGGCTGGCTGCACGAAAAAAAAAAAAGCACTCACCTCAAACGACAAATTGAAAGTTCCCCAGTGAACTCCAAGAGAAAAGTTGGATTTGACATCTTCGTGAATGTCAACGGCTTCCTCGGGATTTACATGTTGGAACTGCATCAACCCTCTGGGATACAAGTGAAGAGAGATTTGTACACATATTTGTAATTACCTCAAACCATACCATGTCCAAAATTTGACTTGAATGTTGAAATTCACTGCTTTGATTTTGGAAACTAGACACGAGTCAACATTTCTGGGGGGGGGGGGGGGGGGGGGGGGCTCATGCAAGGAAGCAAGCTAGCAAGCAAGCTTGCCCTCCTTTTCAGCCCTCTGTCTCTTTTAAGCCTGCCTTCTCCTCCCTCTCAGCCCTCCGAAGTCCCCATTCTCCTCCCACTTTATTCTTAAGGGTGTGTGTAGAATGTGAGTCATGGAGTTGTGAGTTGCTAGTTGCGAGTTGGGAGTTGGAGGTTGTGAGTTGCGAGTTGCAAATACCTGGCCCCTAATTTCTTAAATGAAGACTGTAACATTCCCCCCTCAAATGTGTTTGAAATAAATAAGCCCCCAGGTGGCTTGATAAAGGATTAACAATAAAGTATGTCTCTTAAATCTCTGTGGTATAGGGAAAAACAATTGCCATTGTTGACCCTAAAAAAGGAAATGTACCACACCTTGGTTCATATGCTCCAATAGGTATTGCAGCCAAATCAAAGGGTCCATATCTCTTTCCAACTTGTTTGAAAATTTGATGATAACCAGTATCTCCAGCAAAGAAGAATCTATTCCGAGGACCAATAACAGACCAACTCCCCCATAACACTTTGTTTGTGTCATTTATACCCCGGCGACACCAGTGTTGGGCTGGAGTGAAACAAAACTTCACCTCTTTGCTCTTTTCAGTAAATTTAGGGTGAGTGTGTTCTTCCCACCACTCCAGCTCTACAACATTTTTACAGCCGCTGTCTCTCATCCACTGAAGCAGGCCCATCGGCACAAACCAGTGGATCTTATGTCCAAATCTCTTGTTCAACGCACAGACTGAGGTATAGTCAAGGTGATCATAATGGTTATGGCTGATACAGACAGCGTCAATATCAGGGAGGTCATCAACAGTGCAAGGGACAGGGCGGGTAGCGCTTCACGCCAATCATTCGAGCCACTCCACAGTAGTCATTGAAAACAGGGTCTGTTAAGATATTAAGACCGTCCATTTGAACTAAAACAGTTGCATGACCCATCCAGGTCACTTGAACATCATCAGCAGGTGGAGACTCTAGAGTTTTCTTGACTGGTTTCAGAACTGGTAGGGTTTTGTCCAACTCCTGTTACAATAATAATTGTTATTAAAACTGAATTATCAGATTATGCAATTCTAGAGCTCTGATTGGTTTGGCCATCATGTTATATGAGCCATTATACCATGCTCTCCAAGTATGGTAACTTCACTCGTCTACTCAAAACTAAAAACAAGCTGAAAATTGGTTGTTTTTACAAATAAAGTCTGGAGGAATTCTTGATATTTTGTGGGCATCTTTAATAAAACAATGATTCCACTCGCACTTGTTGGATATGTGATGATTATAGCTGACTCATATCCAATGTGCACTCATGGAAATTTAATTGTTGATTAGAAAACAGGATTACAAAGGCTTTTGTCTTAATTTGGAGGAGGTCAGTAATTTCTACACTTGATTTCTGTTGCATGAAATTAAGGATGCCTACACCTACATGTACACATCTAGAAGAGGGGTTGGGGTGGGGACAGCAGCATTAAAAAACCACTTTAGAGTTCCTCTGGTAAAACACAAAGCTTTTATTGTTATTTTTACAGTGTAATGAGCTTAGATAAATACCTGACTGTCAAAGGTATAAAATCTTGAAAGTGTATTTCCAGGTACATTGGAATTATTAGGTGAGGTCATAAACCATTTCATTGCACTAAGCATTGCAGGTAATCTTCCACTCCAAGGTAAAACAAATACTCCATTTTCCCTCTGTGCTTTGGGATACTCTGCAAGGCCTACATCGTCAACATTGTCCTTGTTTACTTGGGCAGACATTATAATTGCCTGTCTGAGAATAAAAAATCCCCAGCTCAAGGATTATAATTTTTACACCTTGCCTAAAATTTTTACAGTGTAAGGTGCTTTAGTGCTTTCACTCTGACGCAACACTTTTGGTAGTTGGCTTGAAAATATTTTAGGTCTACCTGTCCCCCAAGGACAGGTAATTAATTAATTAATTAATTGGTTTAATTAATTTCAAAAACTTATAAGGCGCAAATATCTATATAAATATATTCAAATGCACCATAGGGAAAAAAAAAAGAAAAAATAATACTACTAATAATAAAAATTATGAATAATAATGATAATAAAAATGATAAAATAAGATGATAATATAGATATAGAGTTTTATATGGGGAGTTTTATATGGGGAGATTCTGCCCCAAGGTCAAACACCTTTGTACCTTTTCTGATAGAAAAGGTGCCCATTTTATATACCTTCTACTGGCATGGAGTGTGGAGGCGTGTGTGGCCGAGTAGTTTACAACTTGAACTACACATCTTCGCCCAGGGTCAGGTTGTTCAAAGCTGGGTTAAGATAACCCTGGGTTAGTGTGAAATTTAAATTCAGATTTGAAAGCTTAAAAGGAAAATTCAGTTTGGTTTTTTTGCCTACAACTTGATGACTGAATGATCTAAAAAGAATAGGGAAAATTTTCCAGAGGATTAAACATTAACATTAAATGTGGCATATGTGTACATGAACATGTATGTATGCCACAACTTTTAACGTGGGCAGAGTGGCAGAGAAAGAATGGATCTTATAGTTATGCTGTTTATCTTAAGTGTCTCTAAAATATTTATTTGTTTTTATTATCATTATCACCATCATCATCAATATTATTACTATCATTAACAATATTATTATTATTATTACTATTATTATTATCAATATCATTATCATCATCATCATTATTATTATCATCATAATAATTAATGCTATTATTATTAATATTATTTCTTAATGGACACTGATGTCTATCAGCTTGATCAGTCAGCGCTCAAGACACAAGACCGTCTGACTACGGGCCTTTCCTCTTCAGCCCATCTACTGGGATATAATTGACATTAACTTCTCTTCACAACCTACCTGCTATTAAAACACTTTAGTAAAAGTTGAAATGCAGCAGCTTGCTGTTTTGAATTTATTTTTCTCATGGAGCGACCCACAGATGCTTGGGTGGGGTGAGAGATCCAGAGCCTTACAAACTCTGTTCCTGTCAAAGGATGCATGGAGAATCATGTTTTCCATAAACTCTACTACCAGACAAAACCCTCTCCATTCTGTTACCATTCCTATGCCAAGCACACCTTATTTTATTTTTTATATTTTTTGCAAATAAGAAAAAGTTCAAAAATTTGATACTCAAGATAATTGCCTGTGTCAGGCTATTGGTCAGTGCCAATGAGCAAAAAAAGTGAGCTAGCAATGAAAAAGTGAGTGAGCGAGCGAAAAAAGGAAAGCATCATATTAACAAACACCACATGTCCACAGTCACCGACCTGGTACCAGAATGAGGTACTGAAAACAATGCTTACAGGCTACACCAACATGTATCTATCTCTCCCCAGTTCTCCTGTGTTTTCCACACAACTTTTCTCAATAAGCTTTCCCTATTATCTTGGATTTAGGAACAGGCCAAGAAAATATTAGAGTGTGTGAGTTGCTGTAAGTTGCAGACCTTGTGATGGCTAAAATGTTCCATGTAATAAAATTAATATAAGAAATGTCAGTAGTATGAAAGATGAAGAGCTAAGTCAAGGGCTGTGTGTACAGGTCACAAATGTCTTCCCCCTTCCCTATTTTTAAGCACTACCTCACCCCCCGGATTATCAAGTCCTGACAATTGCAAGTCG